>OMLI01010210.1:17654-35863 GCA_900302605.1 Rondeletia loricata
ACTCCTTCAGAGGATCATGATGACGAGGGGGAATTCCATCTTTTATTTCCACGTTAAGGAATGTCCAATGCTCCCTATGGGCCTCCGCTTACATAGTTTGTTTTCCAGTCGGTAGAAAGCAACAGGGTTGGTGTTGAGGAAGGAGGCTCTATGACCTGCAAAGACACACCCCTCCATCAGCGTGGTCACATGGAGGTGTTGTGGTGGCTGCTGGGAAAACACGGTGGTAGATGAAAGAGGAGGAGGAGGGGTGGGTTTAGGATGGAGAGGGATGTGTTGGAGACAAATGCAACACAACACAAGAGAGAACAAACAAAAAAGAAAGCATGAGTGGCAATGACACACACACACACACACACACACACACACACGCACACACGCACACGCACACACACACACAGGTTGTGAGGGGTGAGAGATGCTAAATGATGCACCAATCTGAAGACAGTGATCCTGATTTTTGAATGAGGATCAGTGTTTCAGTGAGTAAAATTAAAGAATAAAAATCTATGATTTTGAAAGAGAGAAGGGGCAGAGAGGGTTGATTAGAGGGTTGAGTATTCAAGAGTGCAAATAGGAAATCTATTTTTTTTTTTTTTGCATATCCGTCAGAGACATAAATACACACATACATGTATGCATTTCACCAGAGGTATAAGGTCAGCCTGGAGCAGCTAGGGGCTCTGCGCCTTGTGTCTTGTTCTGTGTCTCTTTAACAAGGATGGACAAACTGGCTGTTGCGAAAATCGAACCTTTGTTCTTAAAATATGCATTAATGTTGCTCTGCTGAATCACTCAGAACTACAACTATGTTCAGTGATTTGTTTCCAATCAAATGAAATCACACGGTTATGAGAGTTGTTTGAGATCCTTCCACATTGACTTCTCAGCTGTGGACAAAGGGAGGATGTGTGCTGTATTTATTTGGCTAATGAAAAATATTTCATTGAGTTTAATGAAAAACTTGAATATTAATGTTAACACTACTTGGGTAAAGGTGATAATGGGACAGACTACAAATGATGACAACAACAGAAGGACAGCAGCACAAATAGTTGTTCGACATAAACAGTTGGGGGGGAAATTACAACATACTACAACATTTGCACATACTTATTCTGACAATGATCTAATCTGATCTGCAGAATCCAATACTCAGTTGGGTTATGTGACTCTGAAAATGCTTTGCCTACTAGTGTCTGGTCTTGGTTGTGTCCTGGATTCTATATGCTGGGTTATTAGCTTTATTGGGTTATTTGGGTCTCAGCTTCTGTTGATACTCACTCTGACCCTGATGAGTCACCGTCCACCGTCCCTGCCTTGATGCTCATGGCAACACCGTTCAGCTGATCGGGGAGGCTGGGCTTGGCCGGGCCTGCTCTGCCGTCACTTGAGGACGATCCCTGGGGAGAAGTTGGGCCTGGGGCGTTTTCAGAGAGTTCGTTGTGGATGCGGTTGATGCCATTCCTCTCTACAATAGGGGAAAGCTGCTTCTTCTTTAGGATCCCTGCATGTGATCAAAAATATATGATCTCATTATGAAAATGCCTAAATTCACACTGCAAAACAAATTATCTTTTCATCTTAACAAGTCAGTTAGACTCGTATTCAGTCTTAAAATCTTATTTTTAACTGGTGAAAAATTCTGCCAATATATGATGGGATGCTTCCACTTGTTCCCATTGCAGTTTCATGAACTTTCCAGGACAAGTGCCAATATCTTGAAACACCACAGAATAAGGCAGATCACTCTACTACCATCGACAAAAACACACTTGATTTTTGAAACAAGTTGATTTGCACTGAGACCAAGTAAAAATACCCCACCTGAAATGGCAGATTTTTCACTTATTTTAGGAAAAATAAGATTTTGTAAGTAGAACTGTAGAAAGTGTCTACATTGGGCTGAACTGCTCACCTTTCTGAGGGTGCACATTTAGGTTTGGCAGACTGGGCAGTAGCAGCATCATGGCGTCCCTGTCCCCTGCCCTGTCGTCCGGCACTGTCCGGTTGTCCCGGCCAAGGCCCAGCTCAGGGTTGGCCAGAGTCTCCACCTTAACTCCGTCTGTTCCTCCGAGCTCGCTGTCACTCGCTGGTGCTGCGAACTCTCCAGGCCAGTACATCTTACTCAAGTTGTTATCTGGGACATAACCACAGAAACATTTAAGTAACTAAATCTAGGCAAGTTACATATATGTATACATATAACTAAGGTATAACTCAGTTTGATACCACTTACTATGATGTATATACTATGATTTTCACAATATAACGATTAATGTCAGCCTAAAAAGGTGGGTTTACCCCTTCTACATCCCTGCTTGTAGTGTTAGTGAACATACTTGGCATCAAACAAGTCCTAACTATAATGTTGTAGTGTTAATAAACATTTTATGTTTAACCAGTCTAACTAATGTCGGCAAGTTTTGTTCAATGACTTCATTAGTCTATCATTATTCATAGTTTTACAACGTTATATTCATTCAAAAACATGTACTCAGGGAGAGTGCAGTAAAATGAGAAGTGGTCCTCATAGGTGAAATGACTGGGGATTAGATGAGGTCCTGTACCATGTGGGTGTGGTCTCTTGGCCACGTTGGAGGCCAGGCTTTCCCAGCATTCCTCTGGGCGGTAGGGCCCCTCCTCGTCCTCACTATCAGAGGAGTGTGTGGAGGCATAGGAACCACTCTGGTCATCCTCTAGAGACAGATCGCTGTCCGAGTCACTGTCACGATCTACACACAGACAAAGAACATGAAAAAACACTTCATGCAGTTGCTGAGGCTGATATCCACTTCTTTAAAAAACACATCAATGCCAATACAGCGAGTCAGAGATACTGAATGGGAAAAGTACCATCCAAATGCTCTTTAGTTTCATGGAAGAGTGACCCGTGGTCGTTCAGAGCGATATGTGCCTGACTGTTATTTAGTCCATCATCCCTGGAAAATATAAGAACACCTTGTTAAAATTCCATCCGCTCCGTACACCCAATCAAGTAATATGGCATATACCTCTTTTCTAAGCCGAGAACTAATATACATAAAGGGAACTACTGATACACATTGATTAAGGAAATTCTATTAGGAAATACAGAAAGAAACTATTCTTCTAGGCGTGCTGAACAGCATTGTTCACGGAGCCACTCTGCTTTCCGTACCTGAGGACAAATGGGACGTAGCTCTGCTGGCTCTTGCCGCTCTGCATGGTGCCGTTCAGAGACACACTGGAGTCTCCAAATGGAAGGTGGTACAGCCGGCCATCCATATAGTTCGAGTTACATTTGTAGGTCTGGGACATACAGGAGAGGAGAGTGTTATGAATGAAAAGCAACTCCAAAAAACCAGAATTGACATACAGTATGTTGTTCCTATGATCTTGGGCAGTTGAGAGTGGATTTGTGAACGACTCACACTGTTCTACAATAAAGTCAATGTGAGTTTAAAAGCTCAAACACACTTTCTACGAGTCCAGAGTTAACCGCTCATGAGAATGTCTCTCGATGGCATTGTAGAGTTACGTTTTGTGGAATTCTGTCTTTGAGAGAGAGTTGATCATATTCACAAATATTACTTGAATTGTCCACGATCATAACATATGTGAAAACTCTTGAGGGGTGGATTCCATATAAAGGCAGTATTAGTGCTTTATTGAAGCATCTAATATGTGACTGAAGCTCAACTCTACACCCCAGAGGTCTGAAACTGTTCCATGAGGCTGCCTGGAGAGACTCACAGAGGCCTTGGACTTGATCATATGATCTGGGCGCTTGCGGCTGCAGCAGTATTTCATGGCATTCCTTGCCTCCTTGCTGAAGACAATGCGGAAGAAGAAAACGAAGGGACCCTGGGTTGGACGACACAAGAGGAGAGATGGTCAAGCTAAAGACAAAGTCAGCCTTTCAGACTGTGTCTCAGAGGGAATCGGAGGGCTCACCTGCACACAGTTGAACCCAGCAAACAGGTAGTGGAAGATGATCATGTCACTGTTGACGGAGAGGAGGGCCAGAAGACATGTGACAGAAACCAGGAAGAGAACCCCACCTGCTGTCCTCAGGCCCGAGCTACAGGCATGGATCACATGCAGTGAGAGAGACAGAGGTTAGACGAGAATCATCAGGAGGATTTCTATGCGTTAGTTATGTGCTCATGACCCCAAGATGCTGGTTGAAAATAAGTGACCAAAATGCACCAAAACAAACATCAGGAGTTCAGTAAATTGGGACTAAACAAAGCAATGCATTGTCTCGCCCATAAAGAGCTGAGTTCATGATCCTTAGGTTACAACAGCACATAGTGGTGGAAAGTAGAAATACTCTGGTATGGTAGGACAGGACTCTGGAATAAGAAAGTCCCAAATTTGAAATTCTATTTATGTAAACATATTTATGTATTGGCTGTCAAATGTATTTAAGTATAAACAAGGCAACAGTAAACATGATGCAGTCATTCTTTGGGCTAGTCATTTAAAATAATGTTACCCAGTGCTTGTCACGTATGGAGTATGGTCTTTGTCTGTGGATTCATTTGTGTGCTGTTAGGCGTCACATCTCAGACAACACTGATCGGATTTTGACTAAACATGGGAATGCATCTCGCCGCTGCGTTCACCCCCATTCCAATCAGGCCAATCAGTGTAATGGTTTAAGACACCAGAACACATTGCCAAAAAGCATCATCCCTCCAAGTTTCATCAACATCGCAGCAGTGCTATTTGAGATATCGCATTTGAGTTTAAAATGTTGACCTTTAATTATAGTGCCCTCATGAGCCCAATCAGTGTAATGTGTAAGGATAGCTGGATGTGTGTCGCAAGTTTCCTGCCAATCAGGCTTCATGGTGTAGGAGTTAGGGCTTTTCAAAGTTAGAAATGTTGACCCCCATCAGGCCAATCAGTGTATTTTTTAAACACCAGAACACCACAGTGCCCAAATGCATCATCCCTCCAAATGTCATCAAAATTAAACCAGTGGCGTAGCAGTTATGGCCTTTAAAAGTTTGAAAGTTTGACTAATAAAATGCCACGTGCTCAAGTGGAGAAGTGCAAAATGTTTTCAAGTTACTAGTGCACTGATGATGCGGTAACTCGAAAAATATGTTGCACCTCTCCACGTGAGCACATATCATTTCATTGGTCAGATGCAAAATAAAAATGGTACGTTTTTGTTCCATTTCTGAGTGTGAGCTCCCCTTGCATCTAAAGTGGATTTAAGGAAATGTTCAATGTAATTTCCTTGTTATTCAATGCTGGAGGGAATTCCATCATTGACTCATTGTCCTTTAGGTGGTTGGCACTCTAGTTTTACCGGTTTGATTACTTCCTCATCAAGTTGGCCGATTCAGGTTGGAAAGTTCATAATTTCTTCCAAACTCTGAACACGTTTTGTATGAGAAACCTCTCAAAGTATCTAGTAACTGCAGGTTCTTTGAGAAATGTAGTGAAAATAAGGATGCTTGATTTGAAATGTAGTGGAGTGCAAAGAAAATTCCCTACAATAGAAAAAGTCTTGTACAAACACCTCAAAAGTGAACTTAAATACAGTACTTGAGCGATACTACTTTCGTACTCTCCACAAAAGGCAGCATGCAAATAACAGTGATAGATTACTTGGTGTTCGTATTCAGACACTCACACACGAGGCTCTTTCTTCTCTATGCTGTGATGTCTCAGGGAGCAGGAGGCTCTGGAAGCCAGGATGTACAGGAAGATGTTCATCTGTGGACACAATGCCAAACTGTATCACACCTTACCATACAGCACTAGTCAGTGATATAGTGGTAAATATAATGGTAGGTAGCACTATGGTAAGACCTGGAATAAAACAACAAACAAATCAATGTTACTTTCAGAATATTAGTATTTTCAACTGTTCATTTTTAACTTTTTTCCAGAGAAGAAAACTGAAATAAAACATATTGAATTTAGCTGAGTTAACTTATACACTTGCTAACACGAATTCGCAAATTGAACAGTGGTGGGTGTGTTCATTGTAAACAACATCTCTATGGACTGTTGCACTGGGAAAGACTAGAACAAATATCATCCTCCTACAGTGTGAAAATCACTGTGTCACTGTGCACAGACTTGTCAAGCAGTTGCTTTTGTATCCTGTTGATTGTATTAGCACCTCTGGGCGCTTGGAAAAGTACCATGCATAAAAGATGTACAGTACTGTATATTATTTTTATCATGCAAATAACGACACAACAATCTCCATGATGAGTCAGCTGAGCGGAGCTGCAGGGACTCACCGACACAACCATGGCAATCGGTCCAGCGAAACTCCAGACAAGAGTGTCGTACATGGACAGCCAGCAGAAGTCGGGGTTCCCATAGCCTTCTGGGTCCAGTCCAACCGCCAGACCTTGGAACAATTCAATTCAATAAACTTTATTTATCCCCAAGGGACAAAGCCAAAAAGACCAGAACCAAAGCACCAGACCTTCCATCAGGCAACAACTACTAAGTTCTCAGTGTGTGTGTGTGTGTGCATGTTTCCATGTATGCCTCTGTATTGATAAGGGATTTGTAATGGATGTCAGTTGTTGACTTGATTCATTTTTAACTTCCGTTGAAACCATATTCCAGCTTGAGAGGACGGTCATCTGAAGCAGGGTGAATTTGTCAGACGGTGTAAAAGAGGAGTGGTTCCAATATAAAGTGCTTTCGACTGCAGTTTGTAATATAATGGGAGGACAGGGTGTTTTGTAGACAAATTCCTAGACTTCCTCAACTATCCCAAGCACAGGGCACTGGTGGCCATGATGAAGCCAGCTTCCTACTGAATCACATGACCTTTATTTGTGTTGTGTTTAACACAAGGTTTAGTGTGGACAAGGTTTAGTGTTTTTGAAAATGACTTTTTAATTGTCTAATTCTTATTAATGTAAATGTAAACAGAGCGGGGTTGAAGATGAAGGCCTGGACTCACTAAAGCAACAGATATTCAGACTTATGATACTACATTCTACTGGACAGGCAGCTGGAAGAAGGAACTTTTCAGGCTTTTCTCCTTGAGCGTTTTCTCCTTGTGTTATCATGTGATTATGTGAGGTTTCACACCTGTGATGAAGGCAGGCACTCCCCAGCCAATCAGGTAGTAGAAGCGCATAGGGCCATAGTTGATGTCTCGTACTTCACTGATCATGCGGTAGACATGCAGCCCCTCCAGGAAGAGCCAGGAGAACGTGCACAGGTAGAAGAAGTGCAGCAGGATGGCGATGACTGTGCACAAAAACTACAGAGAGAGGGAGTGGGGGAGAAAGGAGACTGGTGATTAAAGCATTGTTAGACACGTTGTACCACAATATATATACGACAGACTGGAAATGATCATTAGTTAAGATGATCTCTTCCTTTGCTTTGATCAGGCAGCTTTATCAGACTCTTCCTATTCCAAACATACAGTAGATGAGAGAGATGGTAGGATATCAGGAGATGAGATATACTGTGCAGAGGTGGAAGGGGACGAGTTAAATAAAGATAAGTAGATGGAAAGAGAAAGTGATTGATTACTGGGTTGTCGGCCTGGTTGATGCCCAGGATGAAGATGAGCTCGGAGAGGAAGAGGGCGGTGGCTCCATTGTTGATAATACTCGTCTTGTTGCACTGCATGGCTCTCAGACAGAGGAGGAAGGATGTAGTGAGGAAGAGGAAGCCCAGCGTCACACCCACTGTACTCCATGTCACTAGTTTGATTGGCAGGATCTCACCGTTCTGACCCCAAGTTGAGGATCGGGAGGGGAAAGAGAGGAAAAGGTTGAGTTAGAGTACTGAGCAAGGATATCTGTGTTTCAAAAGGTTTGGTGAAGCGAATCAGTCATTGTGTCCATCAGACTACAGCGTTAGGTGGGTATTGTGCTCATTCACCTCTCTCCTGGAGATGTCCATGAGCACAGCGAAGCTGGTCATGTGGTAGCACTGGCAGCTGATGTGAGTGTTGTTTCTGAATACCACCTCACATCCCTTAGCTGACCAGCCTCCATTACCGCCGCTGGCATAACGTGGAGAGAGGAGAGAACAACGTGAAAACACAGTTTCATCCAGTTCCTGCTGTAAATCCAGCTAAAGGCTTAATCTGCTCTGTTTGTGAGTCAGTGCACTCACAGTATGGTGTGATTCCAGAAGACACAGATGGGTTTGGAGCGCTCCTCGGTGGTGACCAGGCGAAACTGCACGGTAATGGGTTTCTCCAGTGTGTGCTGCAGCAGCTCATCATTGTCGTGCACTGTAATGCTAACCACTGGTGTGTTGATGACCGGACGCTTTGGCACCCTGACACAAGTCACATGATAAAAGGTATAAATTCAGCAAACAACACTTTCAATTTGGTAATTCTAGACGCAGAGCAAACTGGTTAGATCATAGAAATCATGTGTACTACTCTAACAACTCAAAAATCACTCTGGCTTTGAGACCAACCATGTAACACCAACACTGATGTTTCATCAACAACACTGATAGCAACTTTCAGCTTGACAGGACAAATTATTATGGATAAAAAAATATACATTTTCTAGTGAATCTAAGATATTATCTATTAAATAAAAACCTCTAGGATTCACAAACATATTTCACCCAAATCTTCTCCAGCTTACAGATGTTCTGGATTTAATGTGATTGAAGTTAATATTCAAAAGATGATAAATAAGGGTCTCTCTTCACTACATCTGCTTTATTCAGTCTCGCTTCCTTTTGTCTTCTTCCCACTCAGTCTCTTTATATGCTGGTCACAATACTTGCTCTATTTATTCTTTCTTACCGGAGACTTCTCTTGTCAGGGTCATAGCTCTCAGGTAACAGTGAGGCCAGGCTGTGGAAGATGATCACGCTGGCGATGGCGTCCTGTTGACTGTCATCAGGGTGACGCCTCTTCCTGGTAGCTGAGTGGTTCCTCAGCGAGGATTCTGGGAAGACATCAAGGTGCCTGTGGCCCTTGGTGTCCACAGGTGGTTCGAAGACTGAATCGGGGAGGGTGACGGCTGTCTCCAGGTCCACAGGGCGAAGGCCTCTCAGGAACTGGTAACGGGGGAGCTTGGCTCCGGCAAAATTCAACTTTTTGAGACGGTCCACAGAGATAACTGTGGAGAACACGTACAAGCAGGGTCAGAAAGCAGTGCAAGTAGCTGGGCAGCAGGGTGGCGTAGTGAGTGTGGAAACCGCCATTCAACCACAGGACCAGAGATCAAGCCCTCGTGACGGCTGAAGTGTCCTTGAGCAAGACACTGAATCCCTACCAGCTGCTCTGTAACTGACCCTGACCTCTGACCTCCTGTGAGGGGGGGTGGCAAGTGAAAAGGCGAATTTCACCTTCAGGGATCAATAGAGTATCACAAAACTACGCAGAAAGAAAAATTCGAATGAATTAACATATTGCTGTCTGTCAAAAGGGCTATATTGCCTTTAATGGTTGTCAGCCTGCCACTAGAAGCATTGTTGCGTGGTAAGCAGTCACTGTGTAACCTAGGACAAAGCTCACCTATATGCGGGGTAACGATGGTGAAGGGGCTGAGGTAGGTCTTCCTCATGTTCTGTGCGAGTGTGTTAGCGTAGTCCTCATAGTGGCGCAGCAGGGCAGCCGTGCCCCCCTCTGCGTGCTGGATCAGCTCCCAGTGCGGCCGTGTGTCTGGAGACAGGATGGCGCTGCCCACGCAAACCAGATTCTGTCAGAAAACAGCAGGGGTTCAGTGTGACAGGAAGTGACAGCGGAGCGTTGGATGAAGTGTTATGTATTATACAGCTTGAAATGTTCATTGAATTACAGCATATGAAACTATATTGTTCACTGAAAGTGAAGCATTATGTTTCTTTCTTTTGTTTCATGCTGTGTTTTGAAGAGCAGCCTTTGCGTGTATGTGTGAGTGTAGTATTTTCAGTGGAAATATAAGGCGGCGGCGTTCTTCACCTCAGTGAAGTGGACGTCCTGCGTAGCCGTGAGGTTGAAGCCCTGCTGGTTGCTCTCATGCTGCAGCAGGCTCTGGGTGAGCCGATAGGCCACCTTCACGTCGCTGCCATAGTACTTGTGTGTGTGCAAGGTTGCGTTGGCCAACATGGCCGCTGTCTGCTGAACACGCCCAGAGTCCAGGAGCGATGCATTACGGGACAGCTTCTCAGACTGGGGGGGAGGTAAAGCATAACCAACCATTTAGTAACTTTTAGATGCTTTGTTAATGCAAGTTTTTTTTTTATCGTTCTCTACCTCCACATCCCTATGAGTGAGGATGTTTTGTGGAAAATACAGAGTAGATTTAGTGTGAAGGGAATAGATTAAGAGAGAATGTACACACCAGGGCCTTAAGCTTGGTGAAGGTAATGGAGGTACAGTTGAAGAGATTGGGAGGCAGCCACCCCTTGTGCTCATCACAGTGGCGGATAGCTGTGCCTGGGAAGGAGGCGAGAGAGTGATCGCATGTGAGATGAAAAGCAATAGAGTGGAGCAGAGGAAGGGCTTGAGGCAAATTTCATATATTGCCATTACTGTATGGTAATTTAATGAGCTGCTGAAAACCATCCTACCTAAAGTTCCCTTGGGACAGGGAACCGCTGCAGGAAGACCAAACTTAGTCCTGGGCCACCAGATCCCAGCCTCAATGGCCTGAGGACAACTGTCATAGATTACTGAATGACAAGAGCGATGGAATAGGAAGGTGGAAAGAGAAACGGAGAGGGACAGTGAGGATAAAAAAGGGAAATTATAAAAAAATCTGTATGTAATATATTTGTGGCTATAATAAAACAGGGATTTTGCTTTTAAAATCCGGCATCAAATTTATCAAACGCATCCCGACCTTCACAGCCGTTAGGGGACACCTCAGCGAAGGGGTTGTCACAACGGTCACACTGGCGTCCAATGACACCAGGTTTACATTGGCACTGGCCGCTCTCCCTGTCGCATGCCCTGGAGAAAGAGCCGATTGGGTAGCAGTCACACAGCAGGCATGTGTCGCTGCCCTCGGGACGGTAGTGGTTGTCCTGGAAAGGTAGGAGGAGAGACGAAGGACTGATTCACAGCACACATTTTTTAAACCATTATTTATCCATTTTTAGCACCACCCTGCTTCACGTTCATACAGCTCCACACATGCACACCTGAGAACTGCCTTGCTCAAGGGCATTTGACAGTGGTTGTTAGGGAGGGAAGAGTGTTTCTCACTCACTTTCCCCACCTTTTCCCAGCCGGTCTGGGGGTTCCAGCCGGCAGCCTTACAGTTAAAAGCCTCTAACCTCTAGGCCAGTGGTTTTCCACCTTTTTAGCTTGTGACCCCTTAAAACTAAGCGATGCCTACTCGCGCCCCCCCACCACGTCACAGGCTGCATGTGCAGAGTGGTGAACAGTTCAATGAAAGAATGATTTTCCCTTTTCACGTTGTTTCATTTGATTAATTATCAGAGGAGGCCTAGAGGCTGAAAACTATTCAGTATTTCACAAGAAAAAAGCAAAAATTTGAGAAAAAGCTGAAAAAATAGATAATAGATAATAAATGTGTATAGTAAAAATATGTTTTTTTTCCCAATCCCATAAATCATCTCGCAAAATGATCTTGCGACCACCTGGGTGGGTCCCGACCCCCAGGTTGAGAACCACTGCGTTGACCCTTATACACCCTCATACCTGTCTGTCTGTTAAGAGTCTGCTAGGTGCTCTGGGCTGCAGGGCAGCACACTCACCTTGCAGCGGCACTCTCCGCTGGTCTTGTTGCAGTCAGAATCGAAGCCCTTGTCCGTCTGACAGTCGCAGGGGCCGCAGGTCTTGTGACCCCACCAACCTCTGGGGCACGGCAGGTCGGTCCTACGGGAATACACAGTATTAGTTTAGTTTAGTTTATCTGCATAGTGATAAAACATAGAAACAGTATGACATGGTTATAATTGTAAACTACAATTACAACTACCTGTAACTAAAAAAACATTGTCGTGAACTGAAATAAAAATAAAAACGAGACTTTGTGAAAAAACTACAACTGAACTAAAACGATTACTTGTAAAACTAACTTGTGTACTATGTTAAAAATAATTTCAGATTTATTGTTTGTATTACAAATTACCTGTTGCAAACATGTACAAAATACCTGTTCTGAAAATTATACAAAAAAACTCCCCACTAAACTAAAACTACCAAACCATACTGAAAACGAAAACTAAACTGAAATTCAAATGAAAATTGAGAAATATATAAAAAATACAAAAAAATTCTAAACTATAATAACCACGCAAAATGATACAAACACTGTGAGAGTGCACATATATAAGTATGGTGCATATACACACAGAGGGGCATCAGAAAACATACAATACATGATGAATTATGACATACACGCAGTTTAACATGAATATGGAAAATTGCACTCACTTTTTTTCACAGTATTGGCCAAAGTAATTGCTGGGACAGTCACAGGTGTAGCCGTGAGAGGAGCTCAGCTTCCTGGTGCAAGATGACTCATGCTCACATGGGTTCAATGAACATGCATCAGTACAGTTGTTGCCATAGTAACCTACAATAAAGTAACGCAAAGGAAAGTTAGTCGCTCTGTTCTCACAGCTTGGGTAGTGCCTGAAAATTGTGGTAAACAGGGCTGGGAGGTACTGGATTACATATAAAGGATTACAGTAACACAGTGGCAAAACATGGTAATCCATTACATTTACAGAAAACACAGTGATCAGATTTAAAATCATTTAAAACAGATGATGCGGTGCACTACTCTAATGTTTAATAGGATAATAAGCATTTTAGGTTTTAAAATGGGGTCATGGGTTTGTAGAGATGCAGCAAATAGGCAAGTGACACTTTGTTGAAAATCTCCTTTTTGTCACCTGATAGCTACTTGAATATCAACATTGGAGTTGTTACCTATGATGGTAATTAGATCATTTAAAGTGAAATAATTCAAATTCAGTTTCCAAATTGTTAACAATTATCTGTTTAACTTTATATTCTATAGATCTTGGACACAAAGTAATCCCAACGTATCTGAAAGTAATCCGATTATGTTTCCGAGTTGGAATATTCAAACGATTCATGTGACATAAAAACACCAAGTGAATATTCATCAGTGACCTGTAATGGTTAACATTTTTTAAATAACCTTCCAACCCTAGAAAAGATGATGATCACGATGGTTGTACCCTCTGAACCTTTCCAGTGACGATAATGAATAACAAATCAGACTCACCAGTGAGGCAGGTGCAGGAGAAGCTGTCCCAGTCATCGCTGCAGTAGCTGTTGACAGGACAGGGGCTGGAGCCACAGGGGTCCGGCACACTGCAGCCCTGCTCAACGTTCACCTTCCTGGCCTGAGACAGACTGAGGGCCCCGCCCACACGCAGACCCTGGGGGGAACCAGAGGTAGCACACAGTCAAACACACACACACACACACACATTCATCGAAGCACAACACATCTATGGGAGTAAAAGTGTGATGCATTGTGTGAGAACCAGCGACTAAGGCGACATTCACATGGGACATTTGGCATCCGTCAAATTCACAGACAAGCATGCGTTGAAACCACCTAGGTTGCGTTGTTGTGGGGCGCGTCTCGAAACCTTCTGAAGCAGTCTGTATAAATTTCATTGGTTGATGTTTGCAGGTTTGACGTTTACCTGCGCTCTGTCAAAAGTGCAACTACTTTCAACTTTTTTGACGGACTGGGTTGCGATATTTTCACGCACTGCACATATTGTCTGTTCTTTTGACGCATCACAAACGTTGATGTGAACGGGGCCTAAGGAGCGGGACGGACCTGTATACAGCCACGGAAGCCATGCTGGATTTTCCCATCTGCCCTTGTCACACCTCCAACGCTCACAGTCTTCAGCTTGGATTCCTTCAGCTTCCCATCCACCTCCATACTGGCCTGAAAAGGTGCATGGCACAGATTGAATACAAGTTTGCTGACTGCAGAACTACAAGAATCTCTTTTGTACTGATTTATACTGAAGACAAACAGCCAGTACACTACAATACAACACAGCGACCGCCGTCTATAGGGCAACTCCAACTCACCAGGTAGAGGCCATGGTCTAAAGACAGCACAGCCTTGTGGTGGGACGCTGCCCCCGGGGACCTGCTAATATCCAACTGCAAGTGATGCCAGTCTCCATCGTTCACCAGCACCTCCTCCACCCGGGAGAGGGTCGAGTCCTCCCCCCTGTGCAGGCCCATCACCACACTCCCCCCACGCAGCTACAAGGGCGGGGAGAGAGCAGAGAACATGGAAAACACAGCAGGAGGGAGATGGGGCCGAGGTTCAAGAAAAGAGGAGGGTGGTGGGAGGATTGAAGAGGAGGGTGGAGCAGAAGAGAGAAAGACCATCAAGATTCAGCACCACTTCACATAATGAACAGAAAAAGAGAGCTCGTCTTTTTAACACATTCTACAGTCAAAGTTCAAACTTTGCATTGCTACACATCATAGGTCTGCTTGGCTGGAAATAGATATCGGACGGTTATGTAACATCAAAGAAGCATCAGTCTAGACAAGCACAATAACTGAAGCACAGGCCTCAGGCTTCAAATATTTAGAGACATGCTGCTATTCAGGCAGCCAACAGGTGGAGCCTCATTCCAAAAGAGTTTGGTATTTTGCTCATGTGTGACTCAAGGCTAGGACTGGCAGACACATGCTATCATGCACTGGTCTGACCCCACACACACACAGAGAAATGTGTTTTCACTCTCTGGTACAGCTTCAGGACCTAGAAGCATTAAGGTGCTAATACTGCTCTTCCCTGATCAGGTCAAATAACTTTAAAAAGCCTGCTCACTTCTTATTTTCTTTCTAATTACATATAAAGTGTCCTGCTACTTATATACCAATATTTTCCCCTTGAGGATAAATTCACATTGCTGTGTGTGTGTGTGTGTGTGTGTGTGTGTGTGTGTGTACGTGCGCACAAGGAGAATAAGTTGCAGTATAAGGTGTGCTCTGACCTGTAGTGTGAGGTTGTGCTGCAGGCCAGCTGAGATGTGCAGCAGTGTGGCGCTGGACTGGCGCGTGCGGAACATGAGCTCTACATGCCAGGGAACAGTGACCACCGTCGCAAGGTTACTCCACTGCAACAGGCTGTTACCCAGGAAACGCTGCGGGCTGGTCATAACTACAGCAAAGATAAACAGAGAGGAAAAATATGATAAATATGCAGACATTTTAAAGAGTGTGTGTGCAAGGGTGGGAGAAAGCAGGAGCGAGGCAGATAAACAGGGAGAGAGAATTTCACAGCAGGTGACATGTGACATTGAGTCATTATTGTCAGTCAAACAGCAGTAATCTTCCATCTTAAGCCCAATATGTTCACTGATCACATCCAAGTTATCACAACTGAACAACCCTAACCCTATAATGAGTTAGAGACAGAGTATGAGGTTAAAATTTAAAACACGATACAATTAAAAACCCATTAATTATTCAACACCTATTAGTGTGGTATTGAAACTGAATGTGTTTTCTATATAAAGTAAATATTATGTATAATGCAGTCAAACACGAGGAACCTCAGTCAACAGTATCACTTAGAACATTCAGTATTACTTGATGTGTCAATTAAAATGTGGTCATGCGTGAATGTCTGCACGTTTCTGTGAGCACTGACAGAAAGAAAAGCTTTCTGTCCCTTTTCCATGTCCAGAAAGGGACATGAAAGGACACTTGCTGGATGTTCAACAGTTTGCCCCTCATTAGGCTGTCTCTCTTCGAAGTGAAGAAAAACACCCTGAATCACCCAGACTGACGTGATCGATTATTAATGGGAAATAAAGCTGATGCACTGTGGCTGTCATTGTTGGCTGGGGAGAGGAGCGAGACGCAAGGAGAGAGCAATTGCGGTGCAATTTCACTCAAAATGTTTGAAATTTTCACAGAAGAAGTAAAAATACTAACCCTGTAACACAAGCTTTATTAATTGTACTGTGTGAATAGGTTGAAATATGCTGGAGTTTTACTGGGGACACCAACAGATCAATATTTATGAACGCACATGCTTTACACACACGCACCGTCAAATAAATGTTTATTCATTCAAATTAAATACTTTAGCAATTGGATTTAGAAAGATACCTCTAATGGTTATGATGAATTGTTCATGACCAGGGCTGTTTATAATATTGTTATAACATTCATGTTATCAAAGCTCATTCAACCCGATTTGGAGATCAGTAACATGTGAGCACACTACTTTAGGCTTCCCTGTTCCACTTCTACACTCCCCTTCCCCCTCTTTCCTTCCGATGGAGGGCTCTATGCAACACGTTATTCCCTTCAAACCCTCTCCATCTCTACTTCCCTGCACCTTACCCTCTTCTCATCCTCCCTTTCCTAATTAATCTTTGTGAAAAAAATTGAACCCTCACTTGAAGAAATTATCCATTTTTACAAATTTTACTTCAAACCAAAAACAAAGGTGTTTCTTTGCTACAGTCTCTTACATGGCTCATTTCTCTTCCTCTGTCCCTTCTCAGGTTGCTGTAACCTGTAAATCAGCAAAGCTAACAGCTGCAGTGTGTCAGGTGGAAGAAGACAAAAAGACACTGAAGAACACAGGGATAAAACAAAGTAGCTATGTCTTCAAAGCTCAAAAAACTAAACTAAACTGGTTCAACATTGTTTCTTCAAACTCAAAGTGAGAGAAAATGTTTCCTCCTCTGGTGAATGCTGTAATACTTTAGGGTCGATACACACACTGATAAACCTAGTGTACAGAACAGGAAACAGAAATCAAGTCAGGTATTCCTAGAAAGCTCTTATCACTGACTTGACTAACACCAATAATTGAACTGAATACAGCTATTTAAAGCGCTGGTGATTCTCTCCCTGTACCTTTTCAGTGCTGTTGCTAATGTGCAGTTTCTGCATTAGTGAGTATCTGTTACTGAGAAAAGTTTCCCGCTTGGCTTATTTCGACCTAATGGATGCCAGCAAGGTAAAGACAGCTTTATACTTGTTAGGCCTCATCTCATGTGTGAGTGCTCCCATCCTGATGCCCCAGACATTTCACTCCACTCACTTACCCCTTTCGCAGTTTTGTCCTCCATATCCTAGGGGGCAATCACAACTGAAGGAGCCCCACAGGTTCACACAGGTCCCTCCATTCAGACACGGACTGTTGTTGCAGAAATGTCTTTTGGCAGAGCAGCCTAGGAGGGCGAGGAAATGAGAGGTAGGTAACGTACGTTTGATCTATCCCACCTCATTATTCCATCAAAGTGGCAGAGAGGCAGAGGGTAATAAACTATTCATAGCAGGTAAAATGATCATTTCCCAGTGCCTCCACTTCCCTGCTGTGCTCATTATAGTCAGTTATTTTCTTTGCTGTGCCAAACTAGGCTGGTGACTGCAAAACGGCTACTAATGGATAATCATTAGTAGCTTTAAAGATCGAACGCCAAACAGCAGGTCAAAATGCGACATACCTGGCAGAGTGCCATTGTTAACGATGAAGCTAGCCATGTCTATATGTTGGTTGTCAATACGCAAGTTCTTCATGCAGCCCACAAACTGGCGGTTGTGAACAGGGAAGTCCTCTGGGAGTTTGGGCACACCCCCGAGGAGCAGGGGGCCGGTCAGGTCCAACGATCTGACAACACACAACCCAAACACAGTTAACAGCTCTGCTCCCAACAAAACAGAACACCAACACTGGTGCGGGGGCCATGAAACATTCATCACAAAGACAGTTATGCAGTGTTATTTCCCCCCCTGGAGATGAAAACAGAAAAAAAAGATAAATATCCCAATGAAGTAAAAAACAAGCTTAGGTAACACCCTGGAGATGTGGAACGTTACTTAAAAACAAGTTTACTCTGTCTCCTAATGAGATGACTGCAAAGAAAAGGAATCAATTAAATGACTGAAATCGATACAGAACTAGTGAGGGGATAATTATGTAAAGCACAGAGCAAAAACATACAAAAGTGACATGTATTGTAACTGCACTTAGCAATAACCCTCCAGCTAGTCAATTAGAGCGCCCATAATATTGTTGATGCGTTTCCTATGTACTTACTTTTTGGATCCTGATTGGCTACCCTGGGCAGAGCAGGTGTAGTTTCCAATCATGTGACCAAACCTCAGTGCCACAGAGGTGTCACAGTTGTCCACTGTCACTACAACAACCTTTTGGTCTGAGGGCCCCTGTGGCAGGCCGGCTGGGTTTAAGATTGGCTGTGGAGTGAGAGACAAAGTCATGAATATCAAAATCCATTATGGAGCGTTT
>OMLI01010264.1:1037-14795 GCA_900302605.1 Rondeletia loricata
ACACACACACACACACACACACACACACACACACACACACACACACACACACATGCACACACGCACGCACATACACACACACCCTATTCTTGAGCCCACAGAGGGTTTCCAGTCAATGAAGCCTGCAGTACAACCAAAGGCACTGATGACCTTCCTGTTGTTCAGCTGCTACAAAGAGAGGAAAATGAATTATGCATTATTTCCGTCATGCTGAGAAAACAATCCTCCAATTTAGAATCTGTAACCCACTGCAGCCTGTTTATACTTGGCACAGGCTTCTGAAACATTACGGTCAGAGAGACTCTATTGAAATAGGTTCATAGTAATTTGCTATTCTTTTTCACTGTATCAAAGTTGGTCTGCTTGCCTGGCACTATATAATAGATGGTGTTAATAGCTGCAGGCATATAAATACCCCCTTAACAGCAAAGCAAAATGTTTAGATTCATGACCCAAAACTAAACACTTCTATAACACTTTTGAATGCTTCAATGTTTAAAGTTAGACACCTAAGTATGCTTATTTGTTGTGACACAAGGTTGTTAAGTTGTTATTTGAAGTCACAATAAGTTCTTAATTGTCTATAATTGTTTCAATGCTGTGTAATACAAAACTCAAAATGTTTTTACTTCAAAACAAGTAAATTCATTAACTTATAATTCCGGCCTTGTTTGTGCATCATTCAAGTCTATTTTTTATCTGAGTAAAGAAAGAAATACTGATATATGTGCTAAGTACCAGTGTGCTAAGCACCAATACACTTGCTGGTCCATAGGTGTTCCATTGAAAGACGCTAGTGTTTATATTGGTGATCTGACTGTAAGGTTGCCAATATCTCTCTGTCTATGATGTTATGAATGCCAAAATTGAAAAAATTATGATAATTTGGTGTTAGCAAAAGAATGAAGCAGGTTAGTGTCTTTCTTCATCTACAGGACATTCCAAAGGGAGAGGCAGGGTGTGTGTGCCTGATTTGGTCTCATGTGATTTGGATCATATGTCCTGTTCCAATAGAATGGGGAAGCCTTTTTCTAATTTAAGTTCCTTCACAAAGGCGTCCTTGTGGACGGACAGGCTGACACATATTGAGTGAGTTGAAATGTTCACAGTGTCTTGGGTAGAAATATAATAGCACTGCTGGTAACATTCCATTACATAACAGTGTGCATGGGGTCTTAACAGTACATTTCTTGAATATACAATACTTTCTCTCTCCTTAAAAGGCCCTCAGAAAAGACTGTTCTTCAGAGTAATTACCACATACCTAAAGCACATGGATGCTCAGCATCATTAAAGTTTATTGGCCTATCAGTGTCTCGACCTAGTGTCATGATTAACTTGTCCAATCAAACAAGACCTATTAGACCTTAGTATCTTGGTCAAGTTACATTCCTCAAACCGCACTCATGAGGTTCATAGAACACTAAGACCCAATGAAAAACTACTGTCTTTGTTATATTATGACGGTATGACCATCACCCTGAGAAAGTTGAGGAGAAAAACAATAAGAGCTTGACTTGAAGAGAGAAGACAGCAGAGCGGGGGGAAGGGGTTGTGAGTTATTAGTTGCAAACGTAAGCTATAGCACGCTTATTAACTTTGCTACACACTGTTCCAAGCAGGCTCATACCATGTACCTTTCAATAGCTTCTATAAACAGAGGAGCAAAGCATGTTGGGTACTAAAACCCCTGCACTGTCTAGATGTGCATAGGCTCACTGCTCTACTGGCACAGTGTTTAACTCTCTTAGCATATTGCGTGTCTGTCTGAGACACCATCTTTTTTCTGTGTCATCAGTGGCTGAACAGCGAACATAGAGAAACAATACAAGGCTAAGTTTCGGATGCATCTAACCAACATTACTAACAGACACATAATACCACAGATTGCATAGTAATGCGGATATCCAAGAATATGCATGCAGGCACACATACAAACACATGCACACAGGAAAGCAGAGGAGGAAAGACCTGTTTCACAACCGCCTCCACAGATGCCCAAGTCAAACTCAACTACCCCACAATGCACCTGTACTGCTACACAATCACATTCAGTCAGTGAGATACCATTTATGCTACCATAGCAACGACAGAACAGTAGCTGCACTGTGCTCATTACATGGAGCAGGGAGCAGAGGAGTTCACTGTGACCATCTAATACAAGGAGCCCTAGAGACTGTGTGTGTGTGTGTGTGTGTGTGTATGCAATCAAATTGATAAACAGCACCAAAATGCACAGGGTCAGAAATGATGTTTATGTAACATCCACTCAACCGTTATGATTTAAGCAGGCAAGTTTATGACAGGAGGGCAGAGTGATACTGAGTAATAGTGGCAAGCAAGGCTATATAAAGCGTTGGCCTAGTTTTTATGAACTTACCACTTCACAGATAATTCACAGTGATATTCAAAGACTCAGCTACGGCCTATCAGGTCATGAGTCATTGATGAGTCTGTGTGCCTGTTTCAAACACTTTTATGAATGAATTTATGTGACTGTATGTCATAGTTGTAAAATCAAAGGAGAATGGACAGTGACTCCTGATTTAGAATGAAGACAATCCCATGAAGCTTGAACAAAACAGCACCTTCTCATGTCATAGAACTATTAATACCATGCTTATTATCATGCTTATTATACGTGGGTCTCTATTCATATAGTGAGACTAAATGGACAACTGTAAGTCAATTTGAAAACACGCACGCACGCACACAGGCACGCACGCACACACACACACACACGCTCATATTCCATGTCCTCTGCATAGTCTCATTTGTTCAGGAATTCCACATTCCTGGGCCGCCCTTCCACTCTGGAGGCTCAGGAGTATCTTGTCCTGATTATGGTCAATAACAATAGATCTGTTTGTATAACTGAATGTCTAGAGTGAGCTGAGATCCCTGCAGAACGCACCGGAGCTTGACCCACTTTCCAGTCCTGTGAACCGCATTAACTCACTCTGCCAGGTGCTCGGTAGACTGGAGGTGTATTAAGTGAATACAGACCGTATCTGCCTTCGTGTAGCACAGGCTTGAGGATGGAGATTTGGGGAGAAGTGGGTACACAACCTTGAGACAGGTTTTAGTTGCACTGGCTATGTCTCAACAGATAGATAAATACATAGACACACTTATACACATACAGCAATACAGTACTAAAACACATAAATACATTGTATTGAAAGCATTCCTGCAGACACCATGTGAATTACGTGTATGAATGGGCTTGTGTGTGAAACTGTCATTTTCAGTCACAGCAAGTCCCCCTGCTTCTGTGATGTGGGGGGACAGCTTTAATGTTATGTGCTCAATGGTTTAAGGAGGGTGTGTGTGTGTGTGTGTGTGTGTGTGTGCGTGTGTGTGTGTGTGTGTGTCTGACGTACATCTTTTCTCTTGGTGCCAATGCTCTCCTAGAGTACAGTGTGTATCCTTAGAGAAACACTGACGCTGATCCTCTATTATTGCCCAGAGGGGTTTGGCCAGGATGTGTTCCTCTTCTCACTCCGTGGTGTCCTAATGGCCCTGCTACGCCGTGCCTCCTCTCTGCAGCAGGCGTAATTGGTGTTGCTGAGAATGTGTTTCTGAGAGCGAGGCTGGGGGGAAGAGTGTGTACTTACTGGTGTCCATGTACCGCCTATGGTGGGCTAAAGAGGCTGGAGAGAAGCAGAGGCATGAACACGGCAAGCTGCAGTCAACTCAGCAAAGAGGAAATGGAATAATCACATCAAGAAAAACAACAACACAACACAACACAACACAACACACGCACATACACACACTAAACCAAAGATGCTGATTGACTAACACACATCGTAACATAAAGGCAAAAACAACTTAAACATCTAGGACAAGTTCAAAAAAGTTGGTAATGAATGAACAATGCCCACGAACTCAGGATAAACGTCATGTGATTCTGTGCTCAGCGACGCCTTTTGACAGGCAAGTATATTAGCAAGTTACTCAAGTGAATTGGGAAAGTTTGAAATGCTGCCTCCTACTAGCAGTACACTTTGCACTTCTGCTGACACGCGCATGGATACAAACATCCAACAACCCCTGTCTCTTCCCCTCTGTTTCTCACACACACGTTCTCTTCCTCCCATGCGCACTCACAAAGGACAGAAGCTGTCAGAGAGAGGATGACCTTGAGAATCTAGACAGAGACTCATCTCAGACTGCCTCTGAATCAGCCACACGTATTCAGGGGGACATTTGTTAATTCTTTGTGTATACAATGTCTGTGTGCATGCTGTATAATCACTGTACACCTAAGCATGGGTGTGTGTGTGTGTGTGTGTGTGTGTGTGTGTGTGTGTGTAAAGCACTCAGTCATCAGAGTATATTGCCATAAACAACATGTTGGAGGATCTCTTTCTATCCACCCACTATTCCAGAGAATGTCTGCATGTGGAGAGACTGAAGGGGCTTGGAGGTGTTCTGCTACAATGATCTCACACTTATATCTCACACAGGATAGTTATGATCTTACTAGAATGATGCTGTTTAATACAGGGACAGGTAGATTGGTCCTACTGAACACCATGACCTGTTGAACACCATGACCTGTTGAACACCATGTCCTGTATTACTGAGCATAGCATTCATACGCTTACAGTAAAATACAACAAAAACCAATTGAGTCGTGAAAAGGTGCAGGTCAATTATGGGCCATCGGATGGCAGACTAGCTCTCAGCATGGGCAATTACGTCCCTGCTCTACCCTCTCCACAGTGATTGCTATAATTTGGAGGCTCCTCTGAGTCAGACCGCTCACCCAAGGAGGAGAGATGAGAAGTAATTCATCAAAGGACTGATGAGCCCCAAGCCTCTGAAAATGAACCATGCGTCTCCGCTTTATCCAATATGCATGATAGAATACAGAACATTTTGTACTCTGGACAAATGAAAATGTGCAAGCAGTTATTATTTCACGGCAGGGCTGCTCATTGTAGAGAAAGTATTCCTTTGTTGGTCTGTTCAGTTATCAGTGGGATGATCTCGCCTCCATGTATCATTTTCCAAACCCGTTTAGCTTTAAAAGTGTCAGATCATAGAACCCTGAACCACCTCTGTGCTGTGTCTGTAAGCATGCTCCTCTCATCTCTCTGTCTACAGTATGTTGATGGAAGGGCTTTCATGTGATGTCTGGAGGCACAGATACAGACAAACTGAAAGACAGACAGACAGACAGACAGACAGAGACACACACACACACACACACACACACACACACACACACACACACACACACCGTTAATGTCTTCAGTGTTCTAATGTTTTTGTCACAGACACGCTGAATGTATTTGTGTGTTTGTTTAGGTGCGTATGTGATGGCATATTTATGCAGGTGGCTAATCCACATGAATTCAGGTCCATTCTTCCTGTGACAGGTACTGACAGGACTAAGCCTGTCTGTCAGTTTGCACACACAGGTTTATTTAGTCTTTGAGACAATGGACCAAAAGCTGGCTCGGGATGGCAAAGGCTGGCAACTGCTTAGGATAACATGGGCAAAGTGGCCAAATAATCAGGTAACTAGTGAGTGAGCCATTTCAAGGTTATCTACTTCAGGAGACCTTGTGGTACTCATCATGAGGCTCTTGTTGCTTGTGTGCTGATGAGCTGGATAGGTCTCTGCGTCCCCCTGAGCATGGTGAGGAGGGCAGGGAAGAGGTGTGATGACAGTCACAACAGGCAAGAGCCACACACCATAATCACCTGAGTAGCTGTGATTCAACTCTCTTACCCCTTTTCCTGGATACAAAGACTAGAATTCCACATTCTGCAGTATTACTGTGTTAAAAGACGAAACTCATTGTACCTCTTGGCATTGGTGTTATATAACGCCAGTATGTGAAGCAGGACTTGGCAAGGGCCTCCAAAGGGCTGATTCAAGAGTTACCCTCTTCTATTGGCCAATCAGTAACCACTGCCGCTATAGTGAGTACAGGCCTGGCCCAGAAACTGTCTGTCTATATTAAACAACAGAGGTCCTAGTATGAAACTCGCTCGGCCTCCAGCATCAGCTCCAGCTCCGCTCTGGCTGGGCAGTAAAGCAGGCTAGACAGACGGGGCCCCAGGGAAGGGCTGAATTACCCGCCGACAGAAGCTCGAACCCATAAATCTCAAGCGCTGAACCCCGTGTCCTAACATGATCTGTGCAGAGCGGTGTGTCCAAGTGTGTGTGCCTCTGTCACACTCCCTCACACTCCCAGTGGTGTTATCTCCTTACGACCTAGCTCCCTCGATGTTCGATATCAAAGCCACATTCTTGTTGAATGCATGTGTTCGTGTGAATGTGCATGTGTTTATCGCTATGGCTGTCTGACCAGTAGTGCAGGGCCATAAAAGGATCCACAAAACCCAGGCTGGAGCTGAAATTGTTTGTTTTAAAGATATCTGGTGATCCAACTATCCACCTCTCACTCTTACATCACAGCACTTATGTGAACATCTTACTAAGTTAAGAAAAACCCCATAAATACTGTCACAGAGGGGATAATATATAGGCTTTTTCAAGTATATGTATACTGCAGATTCAAAGATACATTTATTGCTAGAGCCTTTGAAACTATGCATTTCTGTTTTCACTGCTGTCACAAGTTTTGCACGTGAGCAGAAAAAACAACTTCTCAATCAGTGAAAACAGGATAATCCTGGTGTTTAAAGTCTTACTCTAAATACACATATGGTCACACGCACACCATGCAAAAACAACCCTACCTTCTGTTATTATGTGCCTTTTTTCTGTCTGCCTCTCCCACATGCACACATGCACACACATGCATGCATGCACCCACCTACACATGTACGCGCACACACACACTGTCTGTTGGGGATTGACACACGCGTGTCAGTCCTCAAACATCCCAGAAACGAGAGTGGAAACCAATTATCCAATCTTACACAAGAGATCAGCTATGGAATGTAAACAGGAGAACAGGAGCATGAATGAGCGATGGAGAATCATGATGTAAATATTTTCCATCTCGTTTCTTGAGAAGTCAGTGATGGCTAACTCCACAGTGTAAAAGCTGTGGGCTGGCATTCCTGAGAGGGGGGTGTACTATTGTCATTCAGACCCAGTGCCTAAGTACATAGCACAACCCCCCCCAAGACCACCACTGCAACCCCCCTACTACTGTTGACATGCAGAGGTATGCAAATGGATGGACATGTTAGAATGTTTACATTTCAATAAGAAAAAACAACCTCTCTTCCTTTGTGTGGGTCAAGAGCTGCTTGTGCCAGCAGGCCAATAGAATTTCCATTGGTCAATGGAAATGCAAATGTACTTGGGGATATAAACAAATATGTGAATAGATCCATCTCTGCTTGTCAGAGTTATCCCTCTTTTTTCCATTCACAGAGAAATCCTGCAAGAAAAAGCTTAAGTGAACAACATCCAGGTATTACCTCCATTGACCTCTAAATAACAGAATCAAAATGGGACTAACTATTATGAATGCCCATATCATAAATGCATGGAACTGCCTCCATTTTGCAAACTCATCACTGGATTATTTGGCACGGACTTTTTTGGAGCATTCTCATAGCTTTGAAGTAACTGACTACAAGATTACTAAATCTAAGGACAGAGATCAGTGTAAAATAAATGGCTCATAATAATCACCATTGCAAACAATGAAAGCCAATGAGAATGATAAACATCTATCATGGTACTGATAAACATATGACCAAAGCTCAAGAGGTATGCCTCGAGGGAAACTTCAAACTACCCCAGTTTCTCTCTTATCCCCAAAACTGTCCTTTGTGGGATCAGGCCCAGGGGGCAAGTGACGGCCATATGCCTCTCCTCAGCTGCACTGTAAAAGGCGGGGCACTTCCATCGCCCACCTCGGGAAATCAGTCTACACTTCTGTGTCAACAAGGACATCCTTCTGAGAAAACCCCCCAGAATCCACCCGCCCCTCGGCCAACCCTCAATTAACTTGACATTCCGCTGTTCTCAGTGAATACCCAGAATTCTCCCCCACAATTGTCCACACCTCCAACTAAAGATTACCCCCCTTCGTTTTACCCTCTCTAACCATCTATTGTCACCCCTGTGTAAGTGACACTCTGATCCCCAACTCAGCCCTTGTTCTGCTCTGTTGTCAGCCTCCTATGTTGATTCTTCAGCTATAATTGTCTGCCTTCACTCAAAGGTATTTTAATTTGCCTCCAACTCTCCCTCAGGGAAAGTGAAGGCCGCTCAGTGCTCGGCCGTAGAAACAGTGGTTGACCAAGCTCATTCGTTACAAGGAATGTGAAATGTATTATTACCGCATTGACGTTGTATCTCAGATATAAAACCAGTGACGGGGACCTGCCGATCATAATCTATTTACACTCCATATGCGGACGATCTGACACTTTAACCTGTGGTGTGAATGACTCACAGCATTTCAGACATCTGGGTCTATTATGTAGCTAATGAGTGAACATGTCTAGCCCTTCATTAGGCTAATAGGCTACTGGTGCTAACACAACACCTCATACACCACCACAAGCAACCTCCCATCATTATCTGTCATCATTAGCCATCTCGCCCGGTTGCTGGTGGAGGGATGAGCTGTGATGCCTTGTATCGTTCTGTGTTACAAATATAGCTGAGGCTTAGATTATAAAATTCGGACACCTCACCAACATCATTCATTGTTTACTCTCTATTCCCAGGGAAGCAGGCATGTACATCCCTCACTCATTCCAGGGTACAAAATGCTGCTGGGGTGGAGTTACTGTGCCTGGCTGTGATGTGGTGAGGCAGCTGTGTGTGTACATGTGTGTGTGTGTGTGTGTGTGTTGGTGGGTGGGGGCACACACCCAGCAGTGATGTCTGCTCACGAATCCTAGGCATTAATTTCATATTTCAGCGCAGCCGCCTGTCATCAGTGTTCTTATCAAAAATACATACCAGACCATAATCACACAAGGACACGCTGCCAAAAATACCTCAGGAGGCAGACACATGAGCACGGATGAAAGATGGGAGAGGGAGAGCGAGGCCTGTGGGGGATGGGAAAGGGAAAGCGAAAGAAAGTGGGACAAAGAGGTGATACAGGTTAACGCAGAGAAGAGGGGTATTCGAGAGCAGTTGCTGAACCCATTTGGCACGTGGGAGATCAACAAATGTTTTCATCTTCTGCAGTCCTCTTCTTCTAACCATAGAGGAACTTGCACTGCATTGAGACAGAACAGACATCCACACATGCTTATGACAGGTGCTGTTGACGTTTACAACAGGGGAAACTGTTTTACTGCAATGCTGCCATTTAGGTATCACTGACTGCTGAATATTGTGTCAGTTCATCTAATTCAAAGGGTTAGAACATGGTGGGTGTAAATAATTCAGGGTGTTGAGGACTGGAGCTCTCACATCCATCATCCATGGCATGAATGCTTGCACACGTTCTGGTGAGGTGTGTGGTGTGTGTGTGTGTGTTTGGGGTGGGGGCTTGGCTCATTTGTCCAAAATCAGCGAGCATTAACCCCCTGTGTGGAAGATTCACAACTTTCGGGGCATGCCTGAACAGCTCCCCAGCTGTAACCCAACACTATGGGACTACATGAGCAGGATCTGGCTGCATCCCATCCACACAAAAAACTCAGTGTGGTACATGCACAAAATAAATGCACAACTACACAAGCAAAACATGCAGTATGAAAATGACTTTTCACAAGTTTTACTCTGTGCACATCAAACAATTCAAAGAAATTTTTTTTTGGTTAACTGCATTTTGAGGACATCCAGTATGGACCCCATTTATTACTTATGATCCACAGGTGGGCTATTAGTGGTTTATTTAAAATAGTTTGATAGAAACTATTTTTATATCTGTACTATTCCTAAGGAACGATCACTTAAATATTCCTATAATATTCCTTTATACTGTGTTTGTGGTACTCAATAGTGAGTTTATAGTGACCTTATCTTTCTTCATGGCATCTTTTATCTCCTATGGTATCACTATAATATTCTAATATTCCAATAGGGGATAGGAATATAGTTTTGCTGTGATATTTGTGTTGTATCCTTCAACAATATAGTTCTTATCATAAGGAGGATTTTTTAAATCTTCTTCTTCTGAAAGAAAGGGTGTTTTGTCAGTTCATCCAGCCAGAGGACCCACCTGTTGCAGGAGTATTTCACTTGTGTTGAGCTTGCATTATACACGTGTAGGGGGGGGCGCACGAGCCGAGGGGACTCAGCCAATCAGATGTGAACAACGCTGCAGCGCTATAAAAGCTCCAGCGCGCGCCTCCTCAGCCAGTCAGCCGCTCCCAGCTCTCATCCCGGTCTACTGCAGTCTGCACCTCCATCAAACCAGGAATAACTTTGCTTCATCCAAGGCTTTATCCGAGAACTTTGATAGATTTGGACAAGACTTTTAGACTTTACGCAAGAGCTGTAAGAAAATATATATTTGTTTCCCTCCCGTTGTTTTTGACGGAAATTGAGAGTCCGGAAAAATGCGTCTGATCCACAACATGACAACCATCGCGGAGTGCTCAACACCCGAGTACCCGGTCCCCAACCGGGTTATTAAAATAGCTGTGATTGGAGGCAGCGGCGTTGGGAAAACAGGTAAGATGATGAACAAAGTCCGTGCGTCGTAAACGTAGCGTATCATTGTGTGGCTGTAGCACATTTGCGCACTTGGAGAGTCTTATCTATGATATATTGTGTCTAATATTCTGTTATCGCTTTTCTTTCTTTCAGCGCTGGTGGTGAGATTCCTAACGAGACGCTTCATCGGAGACTATGAGAGGAATGCTGGTGAGCTATAGAGCAATATGATCCTAGGGGATAAAGTAAATGTCTTTGTTCTCCAGGACGGTGAAACAATTGGTGTTTAAATCATTTTCTTTTGCCCTGTCTGCAGGTAATCTATATTCAAGAGAAGTCCAGGTGGATGGAGAGCAAGTGGCCATCCAAGTCCAGGATACCCCTGGTGTGGAGGTAAGCTCTCCCTTCATCACTTCTCCTCAAACCGTGACAGAACCAAGAGACAAACCTAGTTCATTTCCCCAGGCTGTACGTAGCATTGAGCAGAGCACATTATTCACAGGGTTAAATCAATAGAAAGCTGTTTGAGAGCCGTTTATAATCTAATACAAAGAGAGAATTGCCAGTACAAGCACGACATATATAGCAGCTGGGCAGAGGTCCACTCTGGCTGTTAGGCTCATCCAGGCTTCCTTTGGTTGGGCACTGGTCCAAAGCTGAAGAGATTTTTTCTCTCAAAAGTAGAGTCCTTCAGTCTGGCTGTCTAATTTCCCATTTAGACTAATGGATGTCTGAGTCCAGGGTAAATGATACCCCAATCCAGACTCCTCGATCACCCACACCTCACTGTTCTCACTCACTCAGCAGTGGAGGAGTAACCCTATAGCTCTCGTCTGCCTCGGAGAGCATTCCATTCATCACAAAAGACCAATTGCATAATGTTAGGAAATGTTTAATCTGGTTCAAATTCAGTTCACAGACTAGTTTAGGACAGAATTTGTGGGTTGTAATTGTTGTTAAAATGTAAATATCTGGACTGTGCTTTAATCAGTCTCCCTCTTTCTCCCCCCAAAGATGACTGATAATGGCATCAGTCTCCCTGACCACGTGACATGCTCCATCCAATGGGCCGATGCCGTGGTGCTGGTCTACTCTGTGACAGACCACCGTAGCTTCGACCTGATTGACCAGTTGCACCAGCTGATCGTTCGTGCCGGCGGTGCCAATATGCCCCCCGTCATCCTGCTGGCCAATAAGGCGGACTTGCTGCACCTGAGGCGCGTGGACTCCCAGCAGGGCCCCTTGCTGGCGGAAACACTGGGCTGCTCGTTCTATGAGGTGTCCGCCAGCGAGGACTACAGCCAGGTGCACGGGGCTTTCCACAGGCTGTGCTGCCAGCTAGCCAAGCAGCAGCCCCCTGCCTCCATCCCCTCCCACAGCCCTGCCAGTGCTGCCACAGAGAAGAGGCGCTCGCCCCTCATCCCCAGGCCAAAGTCTCCCAACATGCAAGACCTGAAGAGGCGCTTCAAGCAAGCCCTGTCGGCCAAGGTCAGGACTGTCACCTCCGTGTGAGGAGAGCAGGCGATTGAAAGTGGTCCAGAGTGGCCACAGAAGAAAGGAAAGCAAAGAGAAGACGACAGAGAAGATTCATGCTTCTCCATCGGAGTCCCCTTCCACTGTGGCTGTAGAAGGCAGGTGTGAGATGAATCGTGGGGGCAGACGAACCTTGACAGAGGTAAAGATCTCTTAGGGGGTCTGTCCTGACTGCGACACTCGGACAGATACTTTGTGTGAGGAGCAGCAGTGGTGAAGTGCTCATCATCTGTACAGGAGTGGATACACAGAGGCGGCTGTCTGAGGCTGAATGAAGCCCAGACACACAGCATAGAAACTGAGAAGCTGTAAAACAACCTCTCCTGGCAACAGCAGCTCTGAAGGACAACACTGCTTATTTTTAGCTGTGGACAGTTTCAATGTTTATTCAGACTGCCACTACACGGCAGCACTAAATGCTGGTATTGTCCCACATACCAGCCACTTGAGCGAGGGCTCTGTGCAGCAGTATATGAGTTCAGTCTCTCGTCTGTTAATATCTGCAGTACATTGTACAGCATCCAAAACCATCATTGTGCATGACAGAGTGATGAATGGAGGGTGAGGCTCTTAGCGGGGCAGCAGACACAGTATGTAGCGTGTGGCGGTTATTACTGATGCACTTTAAAAAGAATAGTCCAAAGGGCCCATTGTTATTTATTTGTTGTGAATTCACTTTTTGTTCAAAATAAAATATGTTGAATTTCATGATGTCTCTGGTATTTTGATGACTATTTTGCATTACATGTGTGTGCACTTGACAGCAGATATGGCTGAAGCTACCATCACACATAAGCCAAAGGTGAATGTTGTGGCTTCATGGCACACTGCCAGTCATGGATCTGTATAAGACCTCTATAAATATTTTCTATCTGCAGTATAGTCATCTGCATATGACAAACAGTACATTCTATAACTTCCAATTTTTGAAAACACTTTCAAGCAATTAGGCAATAGTCTGTATGATGACCATGGCTCCAGAAGACTAAGATAAATATCACTACTGCTGTGGAGGAGATGACGCAAACAGCAACAGGTAGTCTGATCCATGTACAGACGGGTGACAAATTAAAGGAAAAACCTGAATACATGAGTGGAGAAACATAAAAATGCAGATGCTTCCATACAGGTGTACTGCATGATACAATTAAGCAATTAACATCCTATCATGCTCTGGCATGTATAAAAATGCTGAGCAGGCCCACTTGATCTCGATTTTGGATCAAGATGGCAAGAGGAAAAGATCTAAGGGACTTTGAAAGAGGGTTCATTATTGGGGCACGGATGTCAGGAGCTTCAGTCACAAAGACTGCTCAACTGGCTCGTGTTTCAATAGGAACAGTGACTAAAGTGACATCTGCATTTAGATCTATGGGAAAGACATCAGTAAATAGGGTCGGAAGTTGTGGTCGAAAACGCTCATTTGATGACCGTGATGCTCGTGCATTAGTGCGATATGTAAGGAAAAACAGAAGAGCAACTCTTCGTCAGGTGACTGAGAATGTCAACGCATTGTCAACGCAATGTCAACGCACAGTCTGTTGACAACTACACAGAGAGGGATATTATAGCAGGGCTGCAGTGCATAAACCCCTCATTACAAAGACCAATGCACATTTGAGAGTTCAGTGGTGCAGAACCCATAGGCACCGGTC
>OMLI01010284.1:2827-18113 GCA_900302605.1 Rondeletia loricata
GGTAGAGTCTGGGAAACACTCGTAGCCGGCGGGTCTTCGTACGTTACGTGTTCCTTAAAAACCTTCGTAGGCCGTTAAGGTACATCGAAACTGGGAAACGCAGCCCGGGACTCTAAACTGCCCGCACATTCTTTCAGCTCCATTCTGTTTTTGTTAGATGTGCTGTGAATAGATGTGTATAATGTATAGAGTTTATCCATCAGTATTTTTAAGTGATTAATCGCCCCCACTGCCCTCTTTACGTCACAGAGTTCAGGTCGCTGCGCTGAGCAATGCCACACAGTTATGTTTGGGAAGAGGGCCTGGAGCTGGGTTGCCATGCTCTTGCATCGGAACATGACAGACACACCATCACATGAAAGGCCAGTGAGCATTTAGAGAGAGGCCTGGGTAAAGTTTACACCCTCTAAAGCACGTAAAAGTTGACAGATAATTCCATCAGCACTTAAATCATTTAGTTCAACACGATCAACGAAAATGTTCTCAGGTGACTCCATATCGGGCAACTGAACATAAATTAGTTAGTTAAACTGGTAGCCTTGCCAAGCATAAGAGTTATTTTTGGGGCACACTCAACGATCCTTTCAAATAATTTCATTTTCATTTTGAATGAAATGTGCTGCTGTATGTTTGAACAGCAGTGGACTAATTCATGGATTAACTAATTAATTAACCAAATCGCTTACTAACTCTCTATACTCTTACAGACACCGCTGTGTAACAGATACTACATTTCACGAACCAATTAAGCATCAACGTTTTTATACCTCACCAAATTTTCAACATTAGTGTTCTCCAAGAAAACCTTTGATGCAAGATTTCCAGCCCAAATATCAAAAAATTAGATGTGTGGGACAACCCAACCGGGTCTAAATTTGGTCATAATCTGGACAAGATCTACATCTTTAGTACAACACTATATTTACAATGTATTTATTGTATTTTTTATATGTATATTAAGAATATTATAAAGAGGATCCCTATTTACTCAGATAAAATATGAGGTCTTCATTCAGCCTTACTCTGCTTCCACCAGTGTATTTAATTTTATGGTTTGATTAAAACATCATGTTTCAAAGGCCTACGTCAGAATGTATTTTTGACAGAAACCTCTTTCTTGTGTGTGTGCGTGTGTATGTGTGTATGCCTGCACATACTGTATGTGCTTGCCTGCATGTGTGCGTGCATGGCTACAATAATGTGTTTGTCTATGCGTGCAGGGTGTGGGACAGCCGTGCATGGCAGGTTACCAATACTTTTCCGGCCAAGCAATACATCCAGACCCACTGTGATGTTTCTCCAAATGGAAACTACCTGGTGTCCAGCAGCAATGGCTTCGGAGGCCAGGGCTGTGAAGCCACGGTAAGACTACAGGAAGTGTGTTTGTGTGGACGTGGTTGCGGGCTGTGTAGGTAGGTGTAGGGCTGTAGGTGGGTGGGTTGGGGGTAGTCCGCATATGCAAATTCTGTATAGGTTACCTCGTTGCCCAGCCACTCCTGGCTCCTCTCTGCCTTCTGACCGGCGCTCGATCCCTGCCCACCTGCCACAATACTTTTCACACAGCATGTTGTGGTACTATAATACAGTTAGTTGGGTTAGTGCTTACTGTTAGTATTGTGTATATACTAAACAGTTTGCAGGCACAGTGGGTGTTGTGGACCCATGTCTCTCCATTTGCATTTGCAATTCAGCCTTTGGTAAAAGGCACATTTTAACGCTGTTACCACACTCATTCAAGTAATTTTCAGTAGTAACAGTATAATTATGCATAAGACTGTACAATACATAAACCTAATGTTTGGAATATACATGCATTGGTAGGTGTTATTCCATCACTGCTAGTAAATTCAAATTTGTTTTTAGTCGTCTATGTCCACATTCAATACAGACAGTTTACCTGATAATTTATTGTTGTTGTTAAGATTATTTTGGGGCCATTTTTGCCTTTATTTGAAAGTTGACAGTAGAGATTGACAGGAAAGATTGGGTGAGAGAGAGGGGGATGACATGCGACAAGGGTCCCAGGACGGATTCGAACGCAGGACGTCGCGGTTACATGGTACACGCCTTAGCCATCTGAGCCACCAGGACGCCCCTTTACCTGAGAATTGTTTAAAATTTTAACACCATTTGGTCAGATGATGTTGCTCCTCTTAAATCGAAAAGAAGACAGTGTCAAAAGCTTTCTATGGTTCAATGACCAGACTTCTGCTATTAATGTAGGAAAGCTGAACGTAAATGGAAGAGTAGTAAACTGAATTGATTACAGAATTTTATATTGCAGTTAAGGATGCAAGGGAAAAATATTTTTGTGTGTGTGTGAGTCTGTGTGTCTATGTTGCTAGCTATGGGACCTGCGTCAGCCTGGCTGTAAGGTTGTGGAATACAGAGGGCATCTCCAGACCACAGCTTGCTGTATGTTTCTGCCCACTCCTCCTGGTGGCGCTGCCCGGGTGGCAACCTCCTCCCATGACAGCTCCATCAAAATCTGGGACCAGAACACAGCAGGTAATGCACACACACTCATGGATGGAGACATTTACACACGGAAAGACAGACACAAACACACACGGACAGAGAAAGACATACTTAAAATACAAATACACACACAACAAAATTACAGCATACACACATGCACAGAGTCATACTGTAGCCTGTAGCCTATACATACACACACTTGCATATCTACAGTATGTGCAGATTAATGTGCATGTGCGCACACACACACACACACACACACACACACACACACACACACTGGTGTTTGTAAATTAACTCTCCCCCACCCCTATGTCTCCCATCCTTTGGCTTCTTCTCCTCCAGTCTGTTTAGGAACTTTGACTCTGGATGGTGCTGGTCCATTGGTTTCTCTGGCTCCCAGTGACCCCACCAATCTACTGTGTGCCAGCTTCAACACCGGCCTCCACCTTATCCAGGTGGGCCAGGGATCGAGCCATGCTCAGGGTTCTGGGGCAGGTTTGGGTGGAACCTGTGGACTGGACATTAAATTGATGGCACGCTTCTGAAAACCCAGAAGAACCTGGTCTGACCCAACCTGACCTGGGAACAACCAATGACACAGAAAGCAGTAGCACTGTTGGATGTGGACATCATTTTTGTAAACAAATTGACAGATTATTTCTATAGGCATTTCTGCTTTATTGGACAGTATACAGTGGAGAGTGACAGGAGAGACCGGCAAGAAAGAGAGGGGATGACATGGCATGTGGGATGCACCCTAGCCCAACAGAGCCACCTGGATGCCCATCATGTCCATTCTCACCGGCATTATAAGGATCAGACATTAAAGGAATACAGTTTTTGGGAGATTGGCCTGTTGGTCAATTTACCCATTAAGTGATGAGAATGTAGACGTCAAAATCATCCTTGTGCTGGGGGTGCCACCTTCTTGGACCAAGCCAGTTGTGCTGGGATTGACTCTCAGGGTAATGCATTACTTCTGATAGGTGGAGCTGACTAGAGGCTTGATGCTTGTGTTGCATTGCTTCTGTTGGCGGTGCTGACTACAGGAACAAGTTATGTAGTAGTAATAATGAAAATGTGGCTGTGCTTTTGGAACAAACGACAAAGGCTCCTTCTATTCCTTTATATATATTAGGCTATATATTACTATATATATAAATTCTAGTAAACTCTAGTAGTTAAGATCAAGGGTTCAAACGTTTTACAGGCCCGAACTCTCCAAATTTGAAAACAGTCATCTAATCCTGGGACCAAGGCTCATGAACACGTATTAGGAGGCCCACACTTGTCATAAGGGTGAAAAATGAAATGAAGTGTGAATGAACACAGAAAATGAAAATCAACTATTTGTAGAGGCGTTAAGGGGGCACCTGCATCGCTTCGCCTAATTCTGACAGAATTGTTAGCCAAATAGCATTTTATACTAGGAGTATGATGATTTCCTCATTAATTTAGTAGGTGCAATCTGGTATTTGTGAAACTATCATGGCCAGTTGGTGTCATTCCTTTTTCATCACCAAAGCAGAGTAAGGAGGAACAAGGCGGCAATATTAAGGCGGGGATGGCGTCTCCCGAATTAATCTCCTTAAGTAAGGATTTTATTGGAAACAATACCCTTAATAAATTTGAAACATTCTTGGACTGGACGTTCTGTTGCTTCATCTATCAGATGGACTCTTACTATGGATCATCATGCTTGGAGGTTGGACAGATTATGCAGACTAGCCAATAATAGCATTGTTATTGACAATTAAAGTAACTGTTGCTTTGTACTAGCTTTAACCTGTCAACTATTAGAACAATTGATACTTAGGACACAGACCCATATAAACACACGTTTTTAGGTGAGTGATGTATTCAAACATCATTACCTTAAGAATGTAAGTTCAAGTGTTTGTGTGTGTATTCAGAGTTAAAGACAATAGAGGTTGTGTACTCTGTTGATTCAAAATGCACTTATATGGATATTTATCTGAAGGCACAAGTTGGCTCAATACTTATCTTGACTTGGTCCAAGTACATTGTTGCAAACAGACAAGTAACATAACAGGAAAAGATAGCAGCCTAGAGTTGAAACACAAGCAGAAAGCAAACCTAGTGAACTGTGACATGTGGCAATAATGGTGCTGAGGAGTCCACATTCAAATATGTAAGAAAATACTATTTTTCTAAAATGGAAGAATATTGTGGAACCAAAGAATATCAGAGATTTTTGTGAAAGTTTACTGTTCCGTTAAATTGGGTATTATTTACTCTAAATGACTTAAAAATCTGTCACCAATTGATTCGATTTTATCCATCTGTATTTGATACATATTGATAAAACAATAAATGTATTTTTAAGACATTATTTAATGAGTGTGTAGTAAATCTTTGCTGTAGCTTAAGAACATAATGTCCATTTACTGAGATTTGTCACTTGGTTACAGTCTTATATTTTTAACATGTCATTACATACTTGTCATAATACATAGATGTGTTCTTCATCTCCTTCTTCAGTAGTGCACTACGGGTAGACTTAAGTATTCAGGGTATAGCCAACTCATTTTCTGAGAGCAATGTCACTTAATAGCCCAGTAGAAATAAATAGGATGTACACTCAGCTTTAACCCCCACTGCTGCCTCCCATGAGAAAAGACCCAGTAGGAAATTATCTTAAAAAGATGGAAATATTGCCCTCCTGTCCTCTTCTGTTGGGTCTCTGACACCATAACAGAATACTATTTATAATAGTACTATAATAGAAATACTATTATAAATAGTATTCTGTTATGGTGTCAGAGACCCACTCTGACACCATAACAGAATACTATTTATAATAGTATTTCTGTAGAGGATGATGCTATTTGTTTATCCCCCCTATTTCATACACTCATGGTTCGACACATTCACACCTGGGAGCTGCCCTGTACAGCCAGAGTCCTCTATTGTTGGCCACTGAGCAGCTTCACTGGAGCAGATTGGGGTGAAGTGTCTTGCTCAAGGGCACCATGACAATCATTGTTAAGGGAATGGACAGAATTACTAATTCACTTCCCCTGCCCAGAGTTTCCTAACCGGCAAACTTCCAGTCGCAATCCTGCTTCTGCCTTTTAATTCATGATGAAGAGGATGTTCTTGCATGCTTTTTAAGCCATAAGACTAGTACATTGTTGTGTATTGGAATAGACTTATTTTACACTTAGTAACAGGATATGCTTATATTATCACAGAATCATTCATTAAGCCTCCCCCATACCAGTTGTTGGGTTTCTTTTTACATTGATTTCCCACTAGTCCAAAACCACTATCAAAACCACTTTTCTTTCTTCTTTTTTCTTCTTCTGGCCGGTTAATTTTGTGGCGGCAGAATCTCAGAAACCGCAAGGCCCTGGAACTAGCCCTTGTCCCTGTTTACTTAAGTTGTGCAACATCTATTTGTTTTGAGACCTTGACCTACTTTTCGTCCGGTGGGGCTGCCATCTTGGAAAACACGTTTTTGCTGATAACTCGAGAACTATATGTCCGATCTGGACAAAGAAAGTATCAACTTGAAGCTTGACCTGGGGCACATATTTCTCAAATGACAACTATATAGGTCAGAGATCAAGGTCAAGGTCATATGGCCAATTGAAAAAGAGGTGTGACAAAAATTGACACTTTTTTGGGCTAAAAATAAAATTGTCTATATATACTCATGGTTTACACTAAATCTATGCCATAGCGCAAGTAGGTGAAATGCATATAGCCCGGTTATTCAATCTGGAACATACTTTCAACATGGATTTCAACTTAACAGCCTAGCAGAATTTACCCATCTCAGTGTCCCAATATTTACAAGGCATAGTTCACCTGTGGTGAGTCATGGTCTGCAATATAAAAGGGACTTATATTGAAATTGGAATTGCAGTGCATTGGGAAGAAAAACAAACCAAGGCAGTGGAAGGGCAGGCGGGGGGAGGCTTTTTTCCTGATCGCTCAGCGATCCGAATTTCTAGTTTATATTATTCTTTCAAGGTATTTATTTCTTGCTCGTATCTAGTGTTTGAATCTCCCATTTTTCCAGGTCTTACAGTTTATGGCCTGACAGATGGCACAATTGGAAGATATTTATTTCCTTTGTTGGCCTTAAAAGGTAATTGTTGGATTTATTTCTACATGTCACAGTCAAGTGAATTGTGAAAACGGCCATCTGTTCTAAAGCCCCAGTGAGCTGCTATCTACCATGATATTTTAGTAAAGACTAAAGACTGTCAGACTGTTTTTAGCTTTAGTGGTTTTAGTATTTCCTCTGAATGTGGAACTTCTGGCCAGCTTACCAGAGGAGATTTTACCATACATTGATACTAGGGCTCGACCGATGTGGGTTTTTGAAGGCTGATTTTTGGATTAAAGCCACCGGTAGCTCATATTTTGTTGCTAATATTCAGTATCTTTAAATGTATCCATGATCAAAACTGCTGTACTCAGTGTTTCCACAACAATTATATTCTTGGCAGGGTGGCAGCCTCTCAAACAGCATTTACACAGTGGGACACTACAACTCTCCATTGAAACACAGGGAAATAATCATTATAAATCGTATTCATAATGCATAATTGTTTGGAATCCAATCAAAAATGTATTCAAGTTAAGGGCTTCCCATAGACAACCAGTGTAGTATTGAGTAATTCTACATAATCAAACAAACTGCATCATATCAGAGGGGGACGACATGAAGGGCTGATATCCGATTTTTAATAAAAAGCTAGTCAACTCAATATATTGGCAAACCGATGTGTTGGTCTAACCCTAGCTGATACTACCATAGAGAATGGGCTCAGACTCATTCACTTGGATTTGAATCAAATTTGACATCTTGAGACTTGATAGAGAATTACTTGCAGCTTGCTTGAACTTGCACACCCAGTACTTGGGACTTGGACTAATACATAGCCACTTAAAGCACTCACTGCAAAGATTTAGGAAGAAGTAAAGTGAAGTTCAGATTTTCTTAATGAGCACACAATAGAATTTTGACTTGTTTCTACATGTAATTTCACAAATCATACCCTGCCAAATGGGGACTTTGACTCAACCTGAGATGATGCCAGATTATTCCTCAATTAGAACTAAACACGCACACAGTCTTTACTGGGATATAAAATCTGAATGAATCCATTTAAGAATCAGAATGTGGAAGAGTTGAAGTTAAGTCCTACTTAAAAGAAACTGAACATGGAATTCTGTGGTGTTTTAAGTTTAATTTATTCAAATCTGGACCTCATTTTCACTGTAAAACAACTCTTTTGAAAGAACCATTTACCCACCAACATGTTCCATCACATGACACACATACACAATAGACAACAGGCAGGCAGAAGGGTTTGGCGCTCCACACATCACTGAAGTACAGAAAATATTCAGATAGAAAATGGTCTAAAAATGTCAAGTGGAGAAAAAGAAAAAAAAACTCGTCTTAAACAGATACTCATAATTGCCTGAAATCAAAGACAAAACATACATTATTGGCACAGCATGTCACAAGCAGGCTACATGGATAGAATAAGCGGGCGGAATAGATGCATCATTATCTTTATGGAATGACTACAGTCGTACAGAAGACATACAGCCTCAACAGAGAATTAATATAATGATCCGAGTGTAGCAATCTCCCAATTCACTGCTGAGTGCCAGTGGCAAGTGCCAACAAGTTTCCATTGGCTTCTTTTGGCATCCAAGTGGTTCTCTCATTACATCTAGTGGCAACACGTATACAGAATCTCTTCTAATACATAATCTTCAAGGGAAGGTTCAGGCCCTCTTAGGGTATTGAAATGTTTTCATGCTGTTTTTGTCTGAGAAATGTTTGTCACCCATCTATTATGCTAGTGCAAGTTATTGGGGAATGAAACCATTTCAGTGAAAGTTGCATGCATGCTAATCCATCAGAATAAGTAATAACTGTTTGAAATGACTTGTATGCAATTTTGAGACAAACATTTTCATTCCTGGTTCTTTTCTCTGAAACAAACACCAGTGTGAACGTTTCAATGTCCAAATATAAGGTCTGATAAGTGCTCCTCCAAATCCTGAACCTTTCCTTCAACATGCAATGGAAATATCACATATCATCTGATACTAAACACAATAAACAACCATCATTGAGAGCTAGATCACCTGTCCCCACTGACTTACAATAGCACCAAGATGATCTTAGTGCTGAGATGCACTGGGAAACCAGGTCGTCTTCCTTCTTCAATAACAACATACATGATCATTACTATTCACTTAATACCTTCATACATCACACAGCATCATTAGTAATACATACACAGGTTATTGGCTACAGACAGTTAGGGATACACACTACAAGATGCCATTATCGAGCACCAAGATGGCCAAAGGAGTCAAATGATAAAAGATCCTCTATAACAAGCTCAACAAGCGATTCACATCAAAGATTTTCTCAAAATACTCAAGTGACATAATTCTCTCAATCAGTGACAATCCCAATCAAAATGACTTTCCAGTGTAAAGTAGGAAATCAGGGCTGAGGTGCACCCCTTCATTTGTTTCAATTGGCAAGAATTGCTATTTTTACAGAGGGTGGCAGGGTCTACCCTACATCCTGAAGAAGGCCTGGTATTGTTGAAACACACTGGCAACGCAAACAACATTTTTCAAAATTGTTGCCGAGGTCAACAGAGGGACAGTGTGGCTTGCAGGTGGTGATGGGGGATTGAGAGAAAACCTCTTGAGTTGAGGCTGAGTGTGAACCTGCCCTCTGGAAGTATGATAATTTGGTCTATACAGTACAGTCAGTGCAAACTCCAGTCATACAGAAAAATAATACTTACACAACCCTCATTATAATGAATTACTGGCTAATTCATCAAATAAAACAGGAACATTCAAATGCTCACAATCAGCAGAAAATGACAAGATAAAAATATCAGTTACAGCTTGGAGGGTTTCTTAAACTAGATGGTCAACAACTTGTATAGAATGTAACATTTTAGGCATACAAAAACATAGCACATTTGGCATGCAAGAAAATCCCAGATTGCTTTGGCCAGAAACTAGCTACCCGGGGAGTTAATGTAGGGGACAAACCAGCTATATCTGGACTAAATGAGAAAATCTTCTAAAATGGAGAGGATTACAGGCAGTCCACCAAAATTAAGACAATCTGCATTCAAATCTAAAAAAACTCCTTTTGTTGCATTTTGTTGACATCCAGCAAGACAAAAGGTCTTATTTTTGACAATCTGAACTCAGCCATGAAGAATGCCTGTCATCTAGCAGTGTAGTGTCCAGTCACTGGTAATTACCAAAATATGCTGGTAAACAACCATAGACTGGACATTGCTACTTCAGCAAATGTGCTCAATGCCAGTTGATATTTGGCATGTTGGCCATCTCACCATGGTTATTTTTTAAGGTCATTATTATATGTGCAGTTAGTGCTTTCGTTTTAGAAGAGACAGCAACGTGTCGCCCATAAAACGAACTGGACAAACTCTGCCCATCTGTGGCTCTGGTGTGACACTATGGTACTATGACACTGTGCGGGATTTCTCCTCAGAGAAGAGGAACTTTATCACTGCAAATCACTGTGGGGCAAAAAATGCAGCCCACAACACACCAGAAACTGTACAATCTACATCTTAGTAGCTGCTGGGGAGTTGGTTAACTCGAGTGACAAGGGGTAAAGTTAAACACTTTGGCCTTAGTAGTGTCACGCACTGTAAAAGCCCTCTGATCATATTATTCCAACCATTACATCTCACTGCCCCAGCTAAACTACCCTGTAACATTACTGACATTCTCACAAGGACTTAAGTGTCCCAAGCTTGTAAAGTAAATCTATTTAACGAGACACTGAAATCAACTACTTACATTTTTTGTTTTTTTTATTCACACAGCGTTGGGGTCATTTGTATAAAAACATCTATTTTTATGTAGTCAACACTATCAATACATGGCCCAGATTCTAACAAATCAATTTAAAGGATTAATGTGTTAGTGCACAGGGGGGAATAGATGAAGATATATTTGTGGTGAACATAAAAGTGGGTGGAGTAAAAAAACAAAAACAAACAAAACAAAAAAAACTCACACTAACAGGCTCTGGTCTCAAACTGCCAAAACCCCAATCCCTTAAAACAGTACATGATGAGAAATGTTAAATAAATAAATAAAATAAAGGCAGAAGTGCTCAAAATATCAAAATGATCATCAAAACCTACAGTTGGCAACAGCCATGCTCTTGAACAGAATGTTATACTGCAAATAGCAATCAGGCTAAGTAGCACATCCATCATTAAATTATTGGTAAAAACCCTTTCAACCCTTTTTACTAACATGAAACAATTTAACAGAATGTACAACAGCTCTCAATGTGGAGGCTTGCAAGCCCAATTCACTGATGAATTTATGCCTCATTTTCCACTGCAGGGTCAAGTGGGGTTTGCCAGCACCAGTTCATATTTTTGTCATGAGATCAAAGGCACTAAACCTAATTGTTTGACATTGTAATCAAGTTGACAAATTGACCCCATTTACACCTGACATAAACATCCCATAGCTAAAACATGTATATGAGTTGTGCTAAAATAGATCCCCAGCCATATCTGAACACAAGGGTGAATTCACAAGTGATTTTTCTAGACCACTGCTGTGGGTAGTATGCATTTTACACCCGTGTTTAAATGTGGCTAGTGCCCAGTCTGAACATAGACACATCTGCCTACAATGGTATTTTCATGCTAGTTGTAAATGGGACAGATGACTTTTGTGACACAGATGATGGCTAAAAAGCCCCTGCTAGCCCTGTAGTGAAGAGGCTAAAGTGGACAGAAGTTTCCTTGTGAGCCTCGTATGTAAGGGCAGCACCTGCTATACCCATTTACAGATGGTCAGACATGACTCAAACTTCACAATTCTAACATGATGAAAGAACAGAAAACCCATTTATATTTATTTAAGTGCTGTAAATTACGGAGATGCTTTTGATATAGTTGATGTCTAATATCCAATTCCAGATATTTCTTGGTTGTGTCCCTGAGATATTGCTGCCTGTCTGCGTTTTCTCCCAAACTGATGGTGACTTGACAATATTCAGTGCTTTTCCATTTCATGAGCTTGAAACACACATACACACACGCATGCATACTCACTCAAAGTTACTCACACATGCGCACACATTCATGCATGTCACCCACCCATGCATTTGCTCACACACCCAAACACATACACACAAGAAAAAGAGGTCCTGATATTAACTATTGCTACTATGGAATGGCGACTAAATGACAGTGACTAGACTTCTATATGATTTCAACTGTTTGGATGGAAAAATGCAATAAATAAATCTTACTATGAACAATTATCGAACATCTTGAGCACTCACTGGATTTTAAATACTTAGAAATACGATGTCTGCATCTGTCCCTCGCATCATACACCCAACCCCTATCCTACTTCAATAGTTTCCAAAAGGGAAAAAAACTGTTTAAGATTCATAACCCCCAGGATATTCACAAGGTTAAAAACAAACATACATATAATATGCTTATTCATTAAGCACAAGCCTTGACAATGCTTATCCAAACACCAAAAATGCTAACCCCAACTCTAGAGTTTATCCAAAGTAGTACAGGTGTAGTATTAGGTCTGCATTCCATTTGAGAAACCGTGGATGTCTCCTTTCTTATTACCTCTTCACAGATGTAGCAAATATGTTTAAAACACTTGAGACAAGTGAAAAGAAATTAAATAACGTAGGCACGCTTGATTTATGTAAGCTGCAAGTGAACTGTCCTTGCGTCTAAAGATTTTCAGGTATCTGGTAACTGAAATCAAGCGGAACTCAAGCAATTGAAATACTGAAAACTATTTTCAAATCTAGTTTTGCCCCAGATCTGACAATAGATGTGTATATACCCAGTAGTTGTGTTGCTGCAGATCTTTGGAGAAAACAACTTTCTGACATGAAACGCAGACGGTTCTACAATATCCCTTCATAAGTAACATCCCTCCCTCCCCCTTATCCTTGCTTCCACCTAAGTCTACTGCTCCCCGGTGCGTTCCAGGCTGTCTATGACACGACTCAGCCTAATGTTGAGCAGCCTGATCTGAGTGTCCAGGTGGTCGATTTTCTCTTCCAGTGAACCTGCCCCGCCTCCCCGACGCCAGTATGCTCCCACGGGCCCTGTCATGAAGTACACCGCCATGATGAAGCACACCGGCAGCACTGCTCGCTCAGGGTCGCCCTCAAACTTCTGCAGGATGTAGAGGCAGGACAGGGCGAAGAGGGCGACACGTGCTAGCCAGAAGAACCGGCCAAAGACAATGTGCAGCAGGTAAAAGAAACCCCCCAGGAACAAGGAGAGGAACCAATAGGCCAAGAGTACAGCGGCGACTAGGAGCAGGGCACGTGCCGGGGAGTTGGTGAGGGATGTGGGGCTGAAGTAGTGGCTGAGGTTGGAGGCTACAAGGGGGGGACAGAGAGAGAGAAGAGGAAGCAAGGGACGGGGATACAGAAAAAAAGAGTGGGGAGGGAGGGAGGGAAAATAAAAGATTGTTGTGCTATTGAATTCTCCTTGCCGCAAGAAATAATATTTTTCTCATACAGCTGTACTGAATTGGTCAACACAGGCAAGCAAAAAAAGCAAAAACAGATGGGAAACTGGACTTTCTGTTAGGCCTGAATGAGTGTTGTCCAAATACTTTGAGTTACTTGGTAAAAAAGCACAAAAAGTTACATCCTTGGCCATGTCTCTCTCTCTCTCTTTCTCTCTTCTGATATTTCAAAAAATAAATAAATGCCATAAATCTAATAATACATATAAAAATAAAAATAAATACACAACTTACAATCAATGCCCATCACATCCAGCAGATCTGTCCAGATCTTCCAGATGGTGTCGAGGAAAGAGTCCACTCCATGGACAAACCGCTCCGTCATCTTAGAGAAGAACTACAGCATAAAAGAACGGGGGTGGTGGAGGTTAATGCGTGTTTACATTCACACTGTATTCTGGACAAGCTAGGTATATGCATATCCATATAAAAGGATCATTCAGAACACTGTAATGGAAACAGAACTTATGCTGGCAGCGAAAACCCACAGTAAAAAAAAAAGAAGTGTATATATGTCTCGGTATCCGGCCTAACATCAGTATATGACAGCTAACTTTATCAGCATTATGCTGGTTATTGTAAATAACCAGGGCAACTGAGAAGCAATACCTAACCATTCAAAATAATAATGGTATGTTGGTGTGTATGTAACAAAATCTTATTTTTATTTTTTTTACTTTGGTGACATCTTTGGTGATAAGCGCTCATTGCTGTGGTGCTTTTGCACTGCACTTGCCAGAGATCACTTTTAATCAAACAGGGTCGCCATAGTACTGTGACATCTTTCGCCTTGGATGAACTTTGAGTTTGTGTAGGTGCCGCTCTTTTGTCTGTCTGTTCAGCCATGGCGGCTATCGCTGCTCATGCTAACTACCCAGTTCTTCTACTTATTCCAAACCGCTGTTGCTGCTGCCAGAAACATCACTTCCTGTGTGCCAGAGGACTTTTCCCGGGAAAGACCTACTCAACACCGGGTGTTTAGAACAGCAAATGTAAAAGCTTTAAATCACTATTGTGTTATGTCAATAGAGGGTAGCAAGACGCACAATTATTTATATGAAAAAGTAGCAGATTATTACTTTAAAATTTTTATCAATTCTTCTCACTTGCAATATTTTGAGACCCCCTTTGAATTAAAGTAAACACTTATCATGAGGGATGCAAATCTGTTCAACCATAGATCCTAACAGTGCCATCAAAGTAAATAAACAGTAGATCCGTGCCTGCTAAAGAGGCCTTTTTAAAGGTCTTGATCAGGGCCCAAAGCTGGCTTGTGGGAAGATAAAATTGGGTGTCCAAATTATTCTCAAGAAACTGTAGCTGTCACAAAGCTACTGGCTATGTTATGCTGTCTAAAGGCCAAATTATAGTTCTGCCTCGAAGCTACAGCATAGGTGTCTACGGCGGTGCGAGCATTTATAGTTCTGCGTTGGTGATTCTGCAGTAGACCACCAAAACACTAGATGGCAGTGGCGTGCTTTGTTAGCACGGAAGTAATAACAACAGAAGTAGTAGTGTTAACATTCTCTGAAACTCATGCTCTGGGATATTTCTCACCACAAATGCAGTGACATCTGGTACTCTTTATAATTTGGAGATGAGGTGTCCTACAAAGGTACATGGTTCAAATTAATATATTTGTAAACTTGCTCAGCTAGTCTCGACCTGCTCCATGTTTTTTTTGTTTTTTGTTTTAGTTTTGTTTGTTAGTTAAAAAAAAAAAAGGACAGTACACATTAATCAACATTACTGTAAATGTGCCAGTTTTAGCCAGCTGGCTAATTCGCAACCGTAGTCCTTTTGGCAAGATGTTATAAAACCATACACCTAAAACAAAAGCATTAAAAGTAAAACACAACAATTTACAACACAATCCAACATAATTGGTGTGTTGTCTTCACTATCGGTGGACATCAACCGGATACAGGTTGGTGGAAATACGAAGCGGGCCAATCACAGTTCTTGCCGTCTTGCGTCGGCCTACGCGCAATTTTTTTTTTGGAGAGGTGCACGTAAGCTACGGTGGCAGCCTCTGCAGGCTACGCCGGCACCGCAAAGACCTACTGCGTAGTAGGGTTGTCACGATACCAGAACTGTGAACTTCGATACAATACCAGTTAAAATACAAGATACTCGATACCTCTTTCGATACCATGACAAAAAGAAAAAATCCTTCACGCACAAAATACACTGAACT
>OMLI01010320.1:4788-21353 GCA_900302605.1 Rondeletia loricata
CCTCAGCTGAAGCCTCAGAATTAGTCTTATTGTTATTCTTATTATTATTACTCTTGTGGCAACCCAGGGGTGAGAGAGGAGGGGTTCGCAATAAAGACAAGCCACGCTGCAGAATAACAAAATAAAGCCTTTAATAACTCATGTAGGGAAAAGGGGGGGAAAGGAGAAAACGGTAACTGAGGATCTGGAGTTCTTCCATCCGTCTGCAGAGCTTTCAGGATCAGGCAGCTCCTCCTACCACTGGGACAAAAAAAGGAGAAGAGAGCAGTGAGCCCAAGGCTGAGTCTTCCTAGGTTTAGTTGATTCCCCTTAGCACTGACAGCTGAGAGAGAGAGAGAGAGAGAGAGAGAGAGAGAGAGAGAGAGAGAGAACAGGTATTAGTCATGTACAGCTCCAGTCCTGCACTGTCAGTAGCTAGATAATTGCGCCCATGTCCATGATCCAAAGGGCTGCACGGCCTGAATTGGAAAGTAGATTGCCTGGAGCACTTGAGTTTCCTCCTGGGGAGCGGATCAGTCAGGGCCTCTCTGGCCTGGAGGGACTCTCCTTGGTCCTGAGGGCGTCGCCTCCAGGGCTCTCTCGTCCCAGGAGTTCGCCAAACTAGTGAACTGTGGAATAGTAATCATTGGTTGAAAGATCAAGACCCTTTTGGCCATCTCAAAGTCTAGACTGAAGACTAAAGGTGATCAGGACAGAAGGTTCTTGCCTTTACTTATTTTATGATGCTTTTATGGTCATTGCTTTAACGAATGTTTTATGTTTACAATGCAAATTAAATACATTGTTGGTAGTATCATAAGTATTGCAGTTTTTATTGTTATTGTTAATAGTATTGTTATTAATAGTTGCAGTACAGTGATAGTCGTCATTGGCATATCAGTAATACCACTTGCAGTTCAATGAATAGGACATAGTTGAGGCTATTGTAGACTTTAAGGACACCAACCTCCTTTTAGAAATATTTGTTATACAGACACACTGTAAAGATAACATGGTGTAAGATGGAGGGCTGTTCAGACACCACAATCTGCATGTCTTCCTCTAGCTCAACGACCTGCAAGCCCTCTCTACACAGCAGCCTTCCACATTACCATTTGATCCCAGGAGAGAGAGAGAGTGAGAGAAAGGGGAAAAGAAAGACAGTGAGACAGACAGAGTGTGACACAAGTGTGAGAAAGAAGCGATATCAGAACATCAAACGTATTAAAGGCCTTTAACTGGACCATAGATTAACACACGTGTTGCACACCAGAGATGAATATTTGATCAATGCCCTTTAAAGCGATTACCTCAGCTAACATGTAGTCATTTCTATAATATAAGCCAATTCTGTTTAGTTTTTTCCCTCAGTACCATAAAGGAAGGCGTCAGACTGAGGTTAAAGAGATGAATCACTGAAATAGTTCGGCTCCACGTCAAAGGAGTGTTTGCTTTCCATTCGAAAACATAAATCCAAAACAATGTGGACTAATATATTAGACATGTTAATGCACACAAATGCTTTTATGCATGTTCTAGGTGGGAACAACAAAACAGAGGACTCTGCTTAGATAAAAGAACAAACTGTCATTTGCAAAGTAACAGTCAGCGGCTACCCTTTTCTCTTCCTGTGCACTGTACAGATCAGAGCACTGTGCAACTTGCAATTGATGTTTTCAAGCCCGACCGCAGCATTCCCTCAGTATTGTCAAACTCTGTGGCTATGGCAACAATCACTGGCAGAACAGCTCAACTCTACTACTCTATTAGTGCTGCTGCCTGCAGACTACAGTGATACCCGGTGCAGCTTAGAAAAGAAACTGTTTATTAGCCACACTGGTTAGAGCATACACGTTCTGTCATTTCTGATGCTGAACGCATTTATCGTTATAAGTATAGAGTTATATGAGCACAGTTCTACGACTCATAGCCATGTAGAGCTGTACCTTTCTCAAGCTTCATTTTTACTACTCCTCACTGACCAGCCCAGAGTTCACCAAGACAGCAACTGTAGTGACTCTGTCCTTTTGCATCCACAAGTCACATGATTAACAGGAAGTTGCATCATCAAGACCCTTTCTAACAGCATGGTCAAAGGAAAGGTCAGAGACATTTTGTGTTTGTCATATTTTCTTCGTTTTTTGTCCATTTGGTGACTTCGTTCAGCTTAACAGCGCGGCCCTGTTACCAAGATAATAGCCAATACGAATATTATTTTCTTTGTTTATTACAAAACTGTGTTGATCATGACACTGAGAGTGTCATTTGGTTCTGAACCTAGCATCCAGTACTGAGAAATAGCTAACATTAGCTTGGATATGCATCCCTGTTACTTGCAACCCTGTTACCACCTTGAAAGTAACAGGGTTGCACATCAGTAACAGGGTTGCACATTCAGCCTTTTCCCCTGAGTTCATCAAGTCTATACAGAGAGAGCAGCTACACGGTTTAGCCAAATCAATAGCCTACCTATATACAGGTCTAACCATGGTGACCATTTCACACACAAACTGTACAAAACAAGATTTAGGTTAATGTTAGCGACAACAAAAAACAACCAAATGCATTAGCTTTTTATATCGTGTGAAAAGTTATTTGTACTTAGTCGGTGGTCTTTGTCCCGGTCTCCTACACCAGTTTAGCTTGGGGATCAAGGAGATTTTATTTTGGGGATCCTGAAAAAATGTCTCCAAAACAGCTCTGTTCATATGGGGTTCAAAACTTTGATGTGATATGAGACAGACTCTTCCCTAAATGGCACGGCCCCATTCATTACAACAGACAGTCTATCTCCGTAGACAGGAACATTAGAGAGTTAAGAGAATCGCTGAGCTTCAGTGAGCGTGTTTTTTGATTGACGTTTATGTGAGGGCAGAAGTAAAAATGACTCACGCTAAATGATTAATTGCTGAGCTATTTAATCCAATCGCCTTTTAATTCATCAAGTCACTTGACAATTTATCACTGTCAGTTTTGAAATTAGTGTATTGAAAATATTGTGAACAATTTCTAATTTACTTATTACTCGTTGTAATTTCCATTTGACTTATTGTTGGTTTGTTTATTTCTTTATAACCACGCACACATAAAATAAATGATTTGGAATTCAAGACGGACTTGTGGATTTGTGGGATTTGTGAGCTTTATTTGAACTGCCCTCCACTACAGTATGGGTAGATGTTGTTTTAGTGAGAGGCGTTGTAGCTCATGCAGCACAAGTTTCATTTTTGCTAGGTCTTTAACAAAGCCAGTGCAGGTGAGTCATTTTATCATCCCACTGAAGTTTCTCCACATCAGAGAGTGTATGGTGTTCAGAGGCCTTCCTCATCTGCTCTGCCAGGGCTGGGAAATCTTTCTAGACGTTGGTTTGGGTGGGAGCCTCAGTGAGCAGTCAGGTATTTTTGGGAGACTGGTAGTAAAATGTACTATATACAACTTTAATATGAGTATTTCAAAGTGGTTGCAACCTGTAACCGGCTTCAGTGCATCATGTACTGCCAACTCCAGCCTGTGAGCAAGGCAGTGCACACTCAGAAGGGAAGGGAAATCTCTTCAGCCTTGTGATCAGGCCGCTCTCTCTCCCTGTCATCACTGAGGCTCCATCTGTACTGATGCTGATCAGGTGGGACTTCAACTTCTCATCGTCAAAGTCTGCCTCCAAGAGCTTGATATACAGCGTCTGCTGTTGTTCCCTCACCCAGCTCAAGAAATATGTTCTCCACATCACCTTGCCCCGTCACGTCCTCTACAATCCACAAGCCTTTGCTTTTCACTGTGGAATAAAAGGCAGGTTTGCACTACTTTTGTATGTGTTTTGCTTTTATTTATTATTTGATTTTATTTATGCTGTGAATAAATGCAGCACGTTTAAGTTAGACTATAATTTGTCATTATGATTAAGTTGGGGATAGGTTCCAGTTATTTAGTTATGTTCTAAATTCCTGTCACCAAATTCAATCAGACAGGCGTTTCAGGTTGTTTCAGATTGTCACATTTGCACTACTGTCTGTAGTATGATCTAGTGCAACAGTAAGTCACATGAAAAGCAACAACTTGCACAGAATAAAGTGGCATGTCTTGTCATTCATTGCTTACACAGAAATGATGTAAACTCTATGTGTGATTGTCTATCGAGGCTCAAGGTAATAAAGGTTCCTGTTATTAGAAATATTTCTGTCACAAAGACTCCAAATGACTAATGAGCCTATCCTACGATTGAAGGCCAGTCAGAGGAACAGACTTTTGTTGCTGCTTGTAACAGCATGTTACAGCATGTATGTAATTTCTTTTGTCATCTGACCCTTACCTTTTGATGCATGAAGAATACCAGATCATCGCCTCAAACCGCTTTTGTGTCCTGCAGGTTAAAAACTCATCCATAGTTGAAAGTGGAGAGACAGGAAAGACCGGGAGAGAGGGGGGATGGCATGCAACAAAGGTCCCGGGCCGGATGTGAACCCAGGACTTTGCCGTTACATGGTATGCTCTACTGATCCACCAAGACGCCCCCATATGTCAAATACTTTTTATCATTGATTTTATCTTTTTATTTTTATTTAGTCCTTTGTAAAACACTCAGTAATAATAATAATAGTAGTAATAATAATAATAAGAACATGAATAAACAGGAATGTGGGGCACCCCGGTGGCTCGTACCATTAAGGCGAAGTCCTAATCACAGCAGCATGGGTTTTAATCCGGCCCGTGCCTTTTGCTGCATGTCATCCCCTCTCCCTCTACCCTGCCCTAAATGTCAATATCCACTGCCCTGTCAATAAAGGCAAAAAAGCCACAAAAAAATTATAAACAGGAATGTATGCTGGATCTCTGTAGGACGATGAAGTGGAATGGACATAGGACACATTTTCTCACCTCCTCTATGGTCTTTACCGTTCCTTGAAGCATCATCCACTAGATGTTGCTTTTGGGCATTTTACACTCAATAGCAGCATCTACTGGATCACGGTGGCTACCCAACTTATATTATCTACATAGCACTACCACCTCCTTTGTTAGAGGGTCCCATGTACAAATACAATGCAGAAAAGGGCATTGCCGAGGCAGTCAAACTAAACCCTTCCACCACGCTACTGTATTTCACTACACTCCACAAGTACTGGGACATACCTGTGTTCTGGCCTGCTTGTTACTTACCTTATGTATTAGTGGCTTTGGAGATTCTCTCTCTTTGGGGTTTTAGAAGTCAAAGAACTGCAGTGATGCAGTCTTCATACTTTGACCCTGCCTACTATTTCCATAAAGCATGACATCTATTGTATATAGAGCTAAAATAATCTTGGGACTTTTAAGGAATTATGCAAGTATGAGAGATGACGTTGTTGTAATGCAACTGAAATGAAAACTGAATGTGTTGGAAGTGAGATTGATGGCCAAAACTAAAATACAACTTTCCTTCTGCTGCCAGAGCTCTAGGTGCTTTTGACATTTAGAGCCTCATTCGTTGTTTCATTTTATTTTTCCTTTAAATGTCTGAGTTATCTGTTATGGTCCTGTGCAGGTCGCAATAAAACTAAAAGCATTCACTGATGGCCATTCACACTCTGGACAAACCAGCAGAAAAATGAATAATAAAAAAAATTAACAAATCTATTTTATTCATACAAACAAGTACAAAATATTACTAAATAGGGATTTTTCATCAGGAGACAAATGAATTAGATAATGTGGTATTACATTGTTTCACAAAAGCAATATCAAAACACATCAAACAAACTAAGGTCATCTTCACACAGCGTTTATAGATCTCTCTCTGTCTGTAAGAGGAGGCACAACTATCCTGAGAATCGCCTTTTTGGATTAATAACAGTCAAGAGAAACTCACGCGTAAGAATATTCACAAAAAGTTTACCCTTCACTGCACATTTATGTTTCTCACATACCCTCCCACACAGGAACATCCCAGATGGCCTCTTATTTACAAAGTATTTGGGAACTGTGAAGACTGCGACTAACACTGCATAGAGGTGTCATTCACACCATTAGAAACATGGAATATATCTTATTTCAGGGGCCCCAGGGTGACTGAGTCCTTCCCCTCTGAGGAGTAAGGGAGGGAGGATCGGTTTATGGTGCCATAGGTGTAGGAGGAGGCGGAAGAGGTGGAGGAGGAGGGCATACGGGGCAGGGTGGACATTGAGGAGGGAAGAGGTTGAGTCTGTCTGTCTGGAGGACAGTAGGCTGGAGAGGAAGACCTGCCCTTGCTGTGCAGGCTGCTGCTGCTGCTGCTCTGCAGAGGGGAACTAGATGTTTTCGGGCCTCGGGTAAGAGAAGACGTAGAGGAGCTAGAGAGGGGTGAACTCCTCATCCCATAACCGAGTATACCAGTACTCTTCAAAAACTCCCGGGAGCCGTAGGCCGGAGGGGTTGGTCCACGGGTGCCCGGGGGTCGGATGTTGTCTGGAGGTAGGCTCCGCCTGCTAGGGATGTCATAGATACCCATGTCTGGGCCATAGAGGGCCTGGGATCTGGCTTGCAGACGCAGCATCCTCTCTCTCTCTTCCAGCTCCCTTCGTTCCTGGATAGATGCCATGACGGTTTTTGACAGGTTGTCATAGCGCACAGCAGCAGACTTCTGAGGAGTCAAACCCTGTGGGCCAAGATCTCGGGCCGTCAGACTCTGCAAAGTGATATCTCGCAAGGTCAGACCTGGAGGGGTGAGGTCTCGCGATCTTATGCCTTGGGGTGTGAGGTCCCTTGGCATCAGCCCTTGAAAAGCGGGAGACGGGTCTCTTTGAATTAAGCCCTGTAAGGAGGGTGAGGGGTCCCTTGAGGTAAGACCCTGCAGAGAGGGTGACGGGTCTCTGGGCTGGGGAGACTGTCTGGTGACCCCCATAAACACTGGACTATAGGCATGAGGAGGTGGCCGCTGCACCACAGACCCATCTGTGCCCAGGGTCATGAAGTGGGGGTGGTAGCCCACTGGAAGACCCCCTCTCTGTGCCAGGAACTGAGGGTCTCCAGGGTTGATGAGGTTATCATAGGAGAGGCTGCTGCTGCGGTTGGCCAGCACGTTGGAAGGGGAGCACATGCCTGGCGGGGGATTGGACACCAGACTCTCAGAGTGCATAGCGGGCAGCTGGGACTTGCTGCTGTGGCGGTAGCTGTGTTTGAGAGTGAGGGAGCGTGAGTTGAGCATCAGAGAGTTTAGCTGCAGTGGGCTGGATATAGGGTTGGTCTGGAAGGGGGGCTGCACAGGCAGGTTGTCCTGCTGGTTGCCTCTCCCAGGGCTGTGGTTAGACTCAGTGTGGCGGTCTGGACTTTTGTTATTCCCATGCTGCTCTGATGTCTTCAACAGCTAAACAACAACACAAACACAACAATGTCTGTCAGAGACTAATCATAACACTGACCCAGATACCCATTTCAGATAATGAGGATCACATTCCTACGATATAAAACGTGAATATCAGACTGAAAAACACCTGCTCCGGAGGAATGGGTGATGACCCCCTGGATATCGCATCCAGGACCGGTCGAAGCTGTGGCACAGTCGGAATGGATGCAGGAATGATGGTTTTGGTGTGATGTCCCATCTCTGAAAAAGAGGTTACCGTACATTGTGACTATTTATTGAAAATGTCTCAAAACATATATAGTGGCAACTTCTGAGCGTAAGATCTAGGGAGATATATCAATCCTATAAACAAATCCACAAATACAGGTCAGCAATGAAACCATCGCTTAAAGAAAGAGTTGTTATCGTCACTGAGAAATGATCATGGAAAAGGAGGTATCCTCAAAGTTAGGAGAATCTTTGTCACTATATAAGCACGTATGCTACAGAAATATTGATTAATCAGTGCCGTGTCTGGTTATATTTGTGATCCTACCATCCAGGGCAGCCAGCTGGCTTTTCAGCAGACCGCGGTCTGGTTTGGTTGGCAGTGGCGGTGGAGTGTTCAGCCGTTTGACGTCTGACAACTCAGGAGTGCCAGCTGAGGAACGCTGGCAGAAGAAAAAACAGGACGACATGAGAGATCTAATCATATCCCTTAATAGCTGAGGTCATGATCCTTAGATGAAGATATGGGAAGAAATATTTACTGTGCCCAGAATAGGCTTGTAATTTGTGCATGTATACTTTATTTTGGAGATCGTGACTCTGTATCCCGTTGTCCCTGACTTTCATTGGTATCAGCCTGTCGATCTCTGGCCTCAGGAAGGGCGGCTGAACACGGACTGCTGTTTTCTTGCAGGGCCTCGCTGTGTACCTGGTGTGACAGGACAGAGGGAGCAAAGTGACAGTCAGTGAGTTGCACGTTTATCTTAAATGCTGTAGATAAAGTAGAGAATGTCTCTTACTTTGGAGAGATGGGACTGCAAACCAGATATTCCAGGTTGCTACAGCAACCTCGTGTAAAGGGATTTACTCCTCCTTGAAACTTCCCAGTTACCTGTGGGAACATAAGGAAACATAAGTACACATTTTATTGTTATACCCTTGTAAATATGCATTCGGTATTTTCATTTCCATAGGATAATACATTGGAATAACGCCATTGTAAAGTGTTTCCAATCTGTCTAAAAGGTCTACTGTACTCATATATTTAGTTTATTCATTCATTTTAATAAATACATGCCACTGCAATTGACAGTTTTACATCAGGTACATGAGACTGACCTGTTCATTGGTGGTGCGTCCTCTGGACACCAGGTATAAATGGAATCCAGTCAGGCCGAGCACTGGGATAAGAAACAGCCCTGATATACTTATCACGACCAAACTAGACATACTGTCAAGGAAAGGTCTTGCATTAGTCTCCATGAGGTATAAATCGTACACATTTACACACAGAAATACACACATCATATACACACACACACACACACACACACACACACACACACACACACACACACACAGTGAGCGTGCGTAAGGATACGTGACAGTGCAGTGCAGCTTCCATAAGTCTTCCATGTGGTTTAGGACATAGAGGAGGCCAAAGGTGAACACACCCACCATATGCACCGTCAGTGACAACAGAAATAGAAAGAAGTAACGGTAGTTTCGCCTCCCAATGCAGTTGTTCACCCAGGGGCAGTGATGATCAAAGTCCTACAGACAGTTTATGAAAAAGACAATTGAACTAGGGATGAGTTCCCCCTAAATGAGGAAAACAGAACATATATCACTGGGTCAAATAGCAATACTTTGTTTAACACAGGCTGGTTTCATTTCTACAGAGAGACCACAAAGGATCTGAGGAAAGGATTAACCTGATTAATGGGATCTCTCTCTCCCTCCCTCCCTCCCTCCCTCCCTCCATCACCCTCTGTCCATCATTCACTCTCCACCCTGCAGAAATCCCCCTTTATCTACCCCTCCCCACACACTGCTACACTCTCTTGCTCACTCGCCCTACTCACTTTACTCTTTCCCTCTGTTCATCCGTGAACTTTATTTTCTTACCCCTGCCACTCATTTTCCCCATTTAAATTACCCACCCAATTTTTTCCCACACCCTCCCTGGTATCTAGTTTTCCTTACTGACTACCACTATTGATTTCACCCGTCCGTTCCTCCTCCCATCCCTAAATCTGTCCATCCTTCCCACCACTAACCTCCACACAATGATCACAGACGCTGCAATGGGAGCAACGTGGGGGTCTGTAGAAATGACACGAAGCGCACCACTTCATCCGGACCTGGACCCCCTTCACATCCACGTTCTTATACAGCGGAGCACGGAAGTCATCATCCTTGTCCTCGTCCTCGTCAGCTGGAACCGATATATATAAAATTGTCAATAATAACAACTAACACTTTTACAGAAAATGTGATCTTTCCTCAAAGTAACATCACTTTGACTACTAACCCATTGGGAGTACACCTGCATCCATAAAGGTTGCCATGGTGAAGTTGGCCAGCACCAAAAGGAAGAGAATGGCACAGCATAGTGGCACAGTGGGGGAGATGGTCACAGCCAGCCACGGGCACCTGAACGCACACAGGACAGAGTGTGCATGAGAAACTGTTTACGAGACTTGCTGTCTAGTGTGCTACAAGTTCATTCAAAGGACAAATTCATGGTACAAATACAGGGTATGAGAGTTTTTTTAGCCTAGCATGCATTTTGTGCTATCCATCGCTTAGAGGTTGAGGTTAAAACAAAACGGAAATTGTTAGGGATAACCTTCGTCCCATAACGCGTTTATTCTGATAGGAGCAGTGAATTCCAAACAGGAAATGCTCTCATTCACGAGACACAGTTGTTGTTTGAAATGTAAGATAATGGTGTTGGTATAGCATGTATTGGTCGGTGTTTACCACTGCCAGCAACAAAGGATTAAATGACTGATTAAAGACACTCGTTACACTCAGTGCTACACATTGAAGCCGGTCTGGACACTTGTAGTGGCTTATTGGATGTGCAAACCATAATCTCAAACATAATTTTTAGTCTTATCATGAAACATCAACTTGATACATATGACAGCAGCCAGAGCCAGGTACCACAGAGTGACCACTGACCCAGTAGGATAGGATATCAGTAATGAAAAACAAAAAAGCCCTCAGAAGATTGCTGGTTTATGTAAAAAAAAAAAAGCAATGCAATGCAAATAATCTGCTTTTTGTCTTTAACGAAGTAGCCTTTGCATGTTATTGTTGCAATAGCAGTGACCATAATAAGCGGTCAAATAGCCATAATAAAGCCGTCCAGCTAGAGCAACAGTTTAATGACTGAATGAGCGATAATTTACTCAGTGTGTCTTTAAAAGAAGAAAAACCCATTCAAATGAAGAATGGAATTTATGTTTAATTTAACTTTATATTTTTAAATCATATTAATTGATTAAAGTACAATTGTCTCAATCTGTGAATTGTGCACATAGAAACATAAGAAACACAGATGCCTCTAAACTGGTCTGCCCTGCCAGGCTGTTAGCCTATAGAAAAGCTTTTTGTGTATATGTGACCATTCTATCTTTTCCCCCAACTCAATTGTTGTGCGTGGCTACAAGTGCTGAATTAAACTGAATGGGAGTATGATTATATTGCTACAGTGTGAGATTAGAGGGTGGGGCAGTGTAATCAGGTTAGTGGTAGACAGACAGGGGAAGGAAGGTTCACTGGATTATATCAACAGTGTTTGACTGAATGCCACATTTTTAACCTATATACTCTATGGGACTTTTCTATTTGAATAGTTAAAAGTTACATATGATGTCTTAGCCTGGTAATTACGTATCTCTATAGGTAGTGATAAATAGTAAAATATCATGTAGCATCTTCTATAAAGTCTCCCATGTATAAATGACTTCCAGGACTGCAAACAGTGTAACTCAGAGACCATAGCTGTAAAACTGACCAGTCAGGGCCAGGCGCATGTAGAAAACTGATTTACTTCACATGACATTCGTCATACAAATGTATTCATCTTAACTTCAAGGGCTAGGAAGCCATCAACACCTGTGAGTGATAAATACGATGGAATACATTCCGATCAAAAGTGAAAGCACTAACAAAATGAAGAGTCATGCACCTCAGTCATAGGCCTCATCCCATTCCAGCTCCAGTCCCCAAACCCCCCGGACGGTTTTAGGCTGTGGGGGAGGGGTATCCCCCTCCCCAGAGGGATGCCTGGTGATGCCACGCCAGCTGCAAATCCAGTAATCCCTGGATTATGAACTCTGGATTACAGACCATCCTGCCAGTCCAGTGCATTGTGGAATCCTCACATTAGACACCAAACACACCGAGCATGCAGTCAAGACTCACCATGCATCACACAACACGCTATACCACTGTGGGATAAGCCCAATACATTAAATACCGGTCGTCTATATGTGCAAAAGACCCTCTGCCACAACGTTCATAACCTCAGTTTGGGTATTCAGTTGATGAAGAAACATTAGACACAACCAGATTTTCTTCATTGATTTGAGCAAATGTAACATAATAAAAAACCTTAAGAACCAATGCATTGTGCTACAAAAAGATTAAGGAGCATAACATGATCCCCCTAAAGCTGGTATTTAGGATTTGTATCCAAGTCCTTTTCACCAAATATGGTCATGTTTGACATGTGCTTAAACTGTCATAGCTGATCAGTTACATTAAGCTGTGTAACACAAGCTGTGTAGTTAGTTACCTGTGCAACAGTGCTCCTGTCATCAAGCTAAAAGATCTTTAAAAGCCTAAGTGAAGCCCACCTAAAAAGGTTAATTCAGGGGACTGAGCTGAAGAGTATGATCTTAATTCTTAATTCTAGCTTACTTTTAAATTATCACCACTAGCCTTTTAATAGTTATTTGTCTTTTTAAAACTCACTATTTTGTCCAGACTAGATCCCTTTTCCTTGCAAGCCAGACCTCCTTTACAGTGAGATCTATCAAAGAGGGATTTGATCAGTCATTTCAGCCATTCATATTTGCTCATGCTAAAGCAGCATGACTAATTTGCTGGTGTCATTTGAGCTCAAACTGTGGTGGTTGATGCCCACTTTACTCCGCCCTTAACGTCCTCTACCCTTTAGCTTGAAATGTTAAGTTAATTTATTATTGTTTATCTGTTTCACTACAAAAATGAAAACAATCAATATGGTGAGATTACAATTACAAAACAGCATGCCAATAAGCCCAGTCCAACTCAATTGCCAGAGTGCGGATGAAACGGAGAAGGAGAACAGGGAGCAAGTGTCTGTCATCTGACTGATTTCTTGTGGAAGGGATTACAGTGTGGATGCCTGTGCACGGACGGCCCGCCTCCATCATTGGTTTGAGACCATCTGGACTGCAGGGAAGGACAGTTCATTATACTGCAGTGTGGCAAGACAAGCCCCACCTAATGAAACAGCGCAGGCAGAGCAGTATTAAATCACACAGGATGGTAAGCTGCTCAGCAATCTGCACACTGACTGTCTTTATCCCAGCAGTGGGTCAGTGGCACAGGCGCCACACAGTCGGTCAGGCTGCAAGCTCAGCACTGCTGGCAGCCAAGGCTCCTTCAGTGTGGTGAGACTGGTTGCTATTATTGTTGAGAAATCTGTGAAATATGGTAATAGTCCGATAACCGTCAGCTCCACTGTATAGTTTGTCAAAGATAACATCAGTACACAGCATCGGTAGATCAGCGGTCCAGGGCACATACCCTGTACTCACAGTGTCGTGGGTTCAACTCTGGCTCCTGATCTGTGTCTCATGTCATCCACCCTCTCTATACTATCCAATAAAGACGAAACTCCTTCAAAAATTATAAATTCTATTCCTTTTAATGGTTGAAATTGTTCTGTTGATGGATGCAAGCAAAACCATTTAAGCTGCAAATTATACAGTACAACATAATTCAGAATGAACATGAATGTATGTTTTATATTTTGAATAAGCTTTGGCATATTATTTCAATACATGAAAGTATTCTGAACACAGTTTTCTCACTGGATAAACAAGGTTCAGTACCTGTAAACATCACTGAGGCTAGGCATCGTAATACGTAACTTAATCAACAAGTGACATTTCTCCAGAGGCCTTTGGTCTTTGTTGGGCGGAGCTGACCTGCCCGAGTTCACAATACAAAACAGTAAGCACTAACATAGACAAACTTTCAAGGCCAGAAGAACAAAAGCAGGAAGCAGTCGCAGATGAATCTTATCAGGCAGAGGAAGACTGAAAGCCTCTAGTTTTAAAGGTCCTTTTCAAACGCAACCAAAGTTGCAATGGGAATACAAATGGAAGCATGCATGCACTTATGCAAACACATACACAGAACTCCAGATGCACAGGCATTGATCATTGCAAAAAAATAGTGCCAGCTGTACTTGGCTATTCCTTGATAAATAACAGGATAGTGAGGTTTAAAGCCAGTGCATACTCTCTACTTTACCAGTTCTGTTTATAGCTATCAAAACTGACAGACCAAAGTGAAGAGGTAAACTTAGGGAACATGAATATTGACATGGCAGTGCGCGGTGCTGATGCATCTGAGAGTACTCCAAATAAAATCCCATGAGGACATGGGGCCGGACTGGCATTCACTCATGACTCTACGATTCACAATATCCAGGGTAAAGGCAAGGTTGCTGTTATGACAGATGACAAGCGACGTCCCTTTCTCTCAGTGTTACCGAGGTGGGGCTGGACAGAGCGTGGCACCTGTCCATCTCTGCTGCTGGAGGAAGGGAGTCACTGCAGCTGCTGACTCGGCAGATAAGCAGGATATAAACTCGTTTTTGCTGGCAGTTGACAAAGTACTGACTTACTGACGATTTTCCCCTGAAGGAAAATGATTCTAACCTCCTGTTGTATGCTGATATGAATGGTCTTACGTTTCCATACTTCCGGATTATACGGGCAAACAAAGAGCCAGCGGGCTACAACAACGCTATCCTGTTTGCCCGTCTAAGACCCACACAACGAGACAAACTGAACTACAGACAATATGGCAGAATATCACACGGTTGACCAGTTAGTGGGTGAGGTTGGGGACTACTTCCTCTCGTGGTAGATACTGTCAGGGAGCACAGAGATACACAGTGGGGTCGTTTTGAGCCAAGGAGCCTGGAGACATGTTAGGCTTTATTCTACTGGGCTGAGTTAATTTTAAAAATGCTTTATATGATATAAAGTCCTGATCATTTCAGGTCTCATCATTTCAGGTCTCATCCCAAACAGATCACATATTCATGGTAATACTATATTTACTATCCTTACGAGTCTGATGATATTGCTAGGTTAGCATTACAGTCCCAGTTAAAGAAACATCTCATTTCAATCCATCACATCAGCAGGCCAAACAATAGAAACATAAGAAACAAGCCTCACTCAGCCTGTTTATAGTTTCATCTAACTGCAGCAGACTGTTGAAACATTTTAGCAGTAGCATACAACTAAATAAAAATAAATCAACTCAACAGCAGGTTATGCCAAAATATGGGATAAATATGGGATATGGGAACAATGATTTTGCTTTTAATTGCCGTTATTCATTCACTTTCCCATCAGATGGTGATTTGTACTCGTAAACCTTCCAGTATTTCTATTTCAATATAGAGAATATATGGAGTATAAAGTGAGGATATTAGGCATGATGTCTGTTTAGACCAGCAGATTCATTAGATTAAAACTGTCTGACACACTTAACTTCCCCTGCTATACAGTATAATCATGCCTGGCGTCCTTAACACCAAACGAAATTAACTCAGTCCATTCAAATCAGTCCAAAGGGGTATAGTAAATATTTAAGTGGGTTTTTGGACACATCTTCAAATAGCTAATGGTAAATTCAAAGATGTCAGACTCCATTTTTCCCAGATGGGGGATCACTTGGCCAAAGGATCCTAATCCCATACTCCCAATCTGGTGGCAGAATCCAACAGAAACCGTGCAGGGCTGGAGAATACAGGAGAAACTAGGGCAGATATGGCTACTGAGGTCAAGGGTCAGTAGACTTAGCGTAGAGCTGCTGAGGTTGCAGTGCATCAATAGTGGGGATCTTAGGGTAGCTCCATATTTAAATAAGGGTTCATTCATTTCTGACCCTGACATTTTCTCCCTAGTTAATAATGATAAATACATGCTTTGGAAATGGAACTGTTTTGAGATAAGCTGACTGTCTGAAGTAAATATGTCACACTGACCTGTAGGCATTGTTCACACTGGACTCCGGGAGATATTATGGTAACTCTTTTCAATCTTCCCCTAGTTTTCTCTTTCCTTGTAAATAGGTCAAAACGAGGAGACTCAAATTAACTATTCTAACACTTTCAAAACTGCTGTATTAAATCTCAACACACAATCTGGGTGACTGATTATTTGACTTCTTCCAACTAAATGTATGACAGATACGGCTCATAATCAGATTTTAATGCATGTTGATGGTGGGTAGCTTATCCCCTAAACTGCACTGGACTGCAGAGCATATGATGGACAGGCACCCAGACTGGACTGTGAGCCAATCAGGTCAGATTTGAGTCTGTTTGTCACATCTTTTTTTGGAGAGTGACTTCGAAATGATTTTTTTCCACTTTTAATATTGGTTTCAGCTACACAGCTTCTTTTGAATTAAGTTAGGGGATAAGCTCAAATCAAACATGAGAATAAAATTGTATAGGCACTATACCATTCAACTTAACATTACAATGAATTAATGGTCATGGCCAAGAAACATTTTATAGTCTCAAAATACAAAACAAAACATAGCCAAAAATAAGTAAATAAATATATTGAAGTTAGTTTCTTTTTTTAATGGAAGGATACATGATGAACAGACGGACGGACAGAGATGGATGGATGATTTTCGGAGTTGGCCTGGTTTGGGACAGACAAACAGTGCATGTCACCAACTTTTCATTTTTTTGGCATAACTTACGTGAAGACGAAGAACAGGGTGGTTGGCGCGACGAGGAGACAGGCGGCTGTAGAGACCGGGATGAAGGCGCCGCTGGCGGGCATCCTGTCCGTCCCACAGGCATCAGTGTGTCACTCTAACGAAAGCAATAACACAGGTTGGGTAAGTGCTTGTCGGTGAATATGTCGGACCAACGCCCCGCTTCATCCACCACAGAGCACGGGGAAACGAGAGCATAGTCGAAAGGGAAGAAACTGCACACTGCTCTTACTCCTCTGTC
>OMLI01010351.1:1161-17605 GCA_900302605.1 Rondeletia loricata
CTGTGTGGGTGTGTGTGTGTGTGTGTGTGTGTGTGTGTGTGTGTGTGTGTGTGTGTGTGTGTGTGTGTGTGTGTGTGTGTGTTTGTGTCTCTTATGGGTACCATTCCACTACGGCATCCTGTTGAGGCATCTTTCCCCCAGTCTTGTACCTGGAGTCAGCACAGATTGACAACCATGCTCCCAATAGAGTTAATTCAAAAGCACACTCTCGAGGTCAACCAAAGATAGGATTCCTACCAGAGGAGTGAGTGTAAGCTGGCTTCTTCAACCCCGTTACCCTGAGTCACTCCCTAACCCCGCTCTATGTAGCACAACAGTGAGCGCAGTGATCCGGGTCAAAAGGCACCGAAGTTACATTCATCATTTGTGGAGGGTTGGGGCTCCTCACAGTCTTGAACCTTCAAGTCCCACGATGTCTGCCGGCATAACACAGCCGTGCTGCGGATCTGACTGAACACTGTGCTGAGCAACGTAATTGAATTCTTCACCTCTGTTATGTGCGTGTGAGGGCATACAGTGATCTGTAGATTCCTCCAGATCCGTCCCAAATACAGTGAGGTCAAAGATGTTCATTTTCGCACAACCTACAACATCCAGTCCGTGATTGCAGTATTGGACACTGTCACCTTGCCACTGGCCTTGTTTAAATAGTGATTTATTGGACTGGAGATATTATTTTGACTCTTGTTTTTGACCTATTTGTTTGAGCTTGTGATAAATAACTGCCAGTGTGTGTCAGATGAAATTGAGTTTTACAGGTGTTAAGGTTGTAAAAGGTTTGTTTACATTTGTGATGTCTGTAAACACTGGAGTAAAGCAGAGCTCTATTTTGGATTATGATGGGATAAAAAAGTTCCAAAAAGCTTTTCAAAAGTCTTGATTTCAAGTTAACCTCTTCAAAAACACATGATGTGAATATTACCAAGTTAGGTGGTCAAATACATTCCGAATTGTAACTTTAAGAACTGATTTCACTAAACATCAAACAACAAAGAATGTATTCATTAATTTGACCATCAAGTCTAACTTCCACTAACCTAGTAATGTGTTGTCTGTAGTTGCACAGGTTAATCAATGCTATGGCAGCTCCATGGAAATGGCTACCACAACTGTCCTGTTTATGAATGCAAGCCAATGAGGGGAATTCCCTTCCAGGTAACATCAGGGAGAGTTGAGGGACTTATTTATGGGTAGTCACTTTCCTCAGGGGAAGTCTTTGTATGGCTTTGAGGCTGGAAAGTTGGCCAACCCGGCTGGAATATAGTACCTGTTGCAGGCCTGTTTCCTCGACCGTGAGCCGTGGTGTCACATGAGGCAAGCCTCCAGTCTGTCGGCTGCTGGTGGCGTTGCATCTCGTCGACCACAGCATCCTGGCTCCTTTGCATACGGGGATTCCGTGGAAGCACTGGCTCATTTTAATGCAAAGCGGAAAAATACAAAGGCACTATGGATATAATAGTCAAATTAGATTTGTTTTTTCCAAGCTTCATGGGGACGGCTCATAAAATGTTCCCAATAATACTAATGTGACTTCTCTAATCTTTACATTTTTGGTCCTTTTTTTAACCAAAGGCATATATTATCATCATGCAGATTTTAGTGTTGATAACATTAAATGACAATTGTTTCCTATTAAGGCTGATCAGTCTGTAGATATTGTTACTTGTTTCAACTTTCCCTTTGATAAATCTTACATTCCTACACCTGAGTGGGCATTTCAGCTGCAGCCAGATTCTTCCCTATTCTTTTTCCTCACTGTATTTTGTACTCAGTCAGCAGCTTGATGTCCAGGCCCTGATCAAGTAAATTAGCCAAAAACCATCACCCCATTGCCATCGTCCTATCATCGCTGTCTGTCGAGAACCTCATATCTCCAAAATGTCAACTTTTCAGGAAAACGTCCCTGTTTTCAGCTTGACCACCATGCATTCTTGAATTTATCCAATGGGTTTTGAAAGGGTTTCATCAGCCCGAGAGGAGCATGCAATCCTTCAACTGAAGTTAAAACATGAAAATCATCAAAACTGGAGTTACGAGGTTCTCACATGACAACAGCGCTATGCTTATACATAAATAATGTTTTCACATTGGACATTATCTGAGGAGAAGATAATAAAAAATGCACAGTGGCTTTTTGTTTCATTTGTCATAGCACATTATCCTTAAAGGTATAATCCATGAATTCTGGTTTACTTAAAGTCCTTTGAGACATGCTTGTGATAAAGGGCTATACAAATAAATTAACTTGAACTCGAACTATTAAGTCCAATGTGATGCATGTCAGTTGAATGTAACAGCACTATGCTAGTACTCAGTTCCTATATCTGTGGTATATATGCAGTTTTATTTTTCACAGTTAATAGTAGGGATAAAAACACAGATGGATTTAAGGCACAAGGTCAGTGCAGATACCTCAGGAAAAAATCTTCAGTAAAGGTCAAAGAGTATTAGAAAAAAGGAGCAATTTAAAATACTGTTTTCCTTGTTGATGAATGTAAACACGTGATCAGTCGAGCCTAAAGACCATGTGGATATTAATGTGAATTCCTCTTCAAATCCCCAGGTGGAGTAAACTGCACTGGATGTCTGCAGTAGAACAATACCAGTCTGTTGAGGTCAAATGTACAGTAAATAAATGTGCAAAGTGGCCCGCAGACCATACTGTTGACATGCATTGAACAGATGTCACGCTCAAATCCATTTAGCCTCTCCTCAGAATAAGTGATGAACTGGGGGAAATTCTCAAGTGAAATAAAATCTCCTGCTCTTCTTACCAGCGACAGAAAGTCATCATGCATATTAGATCACTTGGAGCGGTTAGGCAATTTAATTGATTATACAAATTCCTTTTAATTAATGTTAGTTTGAATAAATTAAGGAAATATTAAATGCCTTTCCCATATCATCAAGGGATGTGAGAAGTTGTTTTTTTCAGAGAATGCAATAATCTGCACACTGTTGAACTACAGCTGTCAGTTTTTCTTAATCATAATATCTCAACTCTCCTGATAATTGGAGTAAAATAAACACATACAAGGAAGCTGAGTGGCAAAACCCAGCTGTTTTGTCAGAATATCTCCAAGATATAAGGAAGAAATAATGCAGTGTATTTGGAACTACAGAACTTGGCGTTTCATTGGTGAAGTGATGGATTCAAGTAGGTGGTTTTGGAAGAAAACTCTCCCACTTGGCATGCTACACACTGATGAGTGTGATGGTGTGTAATTATACTCCACTTTCCAATTGTTCAAAATGTTATTTCATAAGTCAAATAAGATGGGTAAATCAAGGTCAAGAGCGATATTCCAACTGACGGATACTTAACATTTTGTTCAAAAGGAATGGACTGCCTGACTATCTGTGTGCATTGTTTTGGTTGTTTTGTTTGTGGACTCGGCTGCTTTGACTGCTAAGTCGGGGAGGCAAACAAAGCAAGTGCAGGACAATTTGATCAATGATCTCCCAGAGTTCATCGAGAGGGCACATAGAGGTTTACCAAGGCTGGCTTAACCACCAAAGGAACAAAAACCTCCATTACCTACTCCAGCCTAGCCCACTGATGAGACACCAAATTAGGGTCAATGAAACCACCAACAAAAGATTGATCATCAGAACATCAAAGTCCCTCATGTAAATCCAGCCTTTTTCAGACATCTGGGGTATTGATACAAACCCCTCCCAGAGGAGAGGTGCTGGTTAGAAACCAATATTCCTCATGGGGGGTACTCTGACCCACCCTCTACAAAGACCCGTGGAAGTCTGAAAAGTATCTCCTAGTGAAAGGGTTGAAAAGTTTATCCGTACCATCCTCTGCAGACCTGCCAGGTAGGCCTTATGCAACTGTCCAAAGTTCAAAGTGGGTTCATCATCCCAAAGTTAAATTCAAGGACGCTTCAACATGTGTTGGTGTTGAGACAGAGCAGTCTTTGCTTCACAATATCACTCGGAGACCGGAAAATAGCTCAGAATCTTTCTTATCGGTGTAAGAGTGGTCAATGGAAATATGATAAACAATTACACAAACAGTTCCCTTCACCCAAAACGCAGGCCCTGCAGCCCCTCCCCCTGCAGCCCCTCCCCCTGCCCTGTCACTCTGAAGAGTATTTTGGTTCAAGTTCCACTGTGGCATCCGGCTGTGTTGCGGTCTCGGTTTCACCTCCCACTTCCTTTTTTTGGCCCTGACGTGTTTCCTCCCCTGAATTAGAATCAACTCTTTCCACGCCGAGTCGTGATATCAGGCCCTCTTTCTTCTCTTGTCGGCAGTGTTCGGAAACTAATAAGAAATCCCCAATGAGGTCAAAATCTATTTCCCAAATCCCTAGCCCCCAGATCACGTGACAGAGATACAGGGCAACATCAAAACAGGTTAGTTGGTGTAACACAAAGAGGAAATCTCTTTCTAACCCAATGATGAGAGAGAGAGAGCATTCACACAATTTAATTCAGAGAAAGGGAGGAAAATTCACAACATTAACTTCCTATCCTATATTATCGTATCTACTGATGCTACTGCCACGAGATAGGTGAAACACTCCAGAACATGATTAGTTATGAAGACGAGAGGACGTGGCTCAGTCTCTGTGGTTCTGGGTGAGGAACTGCAGAGCGGCCACAGGCGCTCCCAGGTCAAACCTTTTGATGAAGGCCTGCGGATCCCATTTACCTGCAGGATGACACAGAAACACACAGAGATATCGGTTTACTGCTCCAGACATTTGGCTTGAATTGTGCTGAACAATCAAGGTTTATTTTAAACGTCGTACAACAACACTGTTTTTGCATATAGTATATAAGACTTATAAATGCTTTTCATTATCAAGCATTTAAACCTCATGATGATTTATCAGACGCACACTCTAACTTATCATAGCGAACAAACCATCTTTTTTTGTCTGGATAAATTCAGTACACAGAGTGCACTATCCAATGCCTTACAAGAGCATTTCTCATGACCGCTCGGCCCATGCTTAAGGGCTATGAGGCCTAACTGAGCAGCACATGGCTCTGAGATGTGAGTCACTGAGAACAGCACTGCTGAAAATAAAACATGTTGCTGTAATGATGGAGGTGGGAACGCAAGGACGTATTGGCAAGAAGATATGATTCAATCGCCTGGACTTTATTTTTTTCCTCCCCTTTTAAACAAACACCAGACGGCCATCCGGCTGGTATGACAATATCACTTCATAGATTTGACAACCGCTGATTCCCTGCAGCTTCCCCTCCCTTTACGAAAAAACTAAAACAAAAAGACAAATTCACAATTCCAGTCATTCCAAGGCAACAAAACCCTGTGTGCTTTAAAGTTGCAAACTTCCAACAGATCCCGGAGAGAGTTAGTGTCTGTCTGCCTGTGTGTTCACATGTTTGGGTGTACATAAGACAATGCCGTGCTCCGTATTCCAGGGAATCACTAACACTCTGGTATTTCCTTGTGTAGAATAATGACATTAACAGCTGCTGTAGGGTAGCGTAGGAAATTAATCTTTTGAAATGAAAGCCGACTATTGAAACGTTCCAAATCTGTAGAGAGAATGGTTCCACAGTGAGGGGTCGAGCCTAACTGTGTCTGGACAGAAACATCAGTCCTTTTGACCTCTCACTGCAGCTGCTTTACAGGCCTCCTCCGTGGCTGTTTTCGCCTTCAGGGAGCCACATTTTGTATCCTCCGGCAGCGTGAAGGAGATCTGGGAGGAGGAATACACTGCGCTGGTGCCACGCACGACAAGCGCACTCACCTCCCATCGACGCAAAAACAAATCAGAAGGATTCATTTACATTTCAGATGAAATGTCTTATTCAAGGCAGTCATTTTTCAGGCTTTTTTCTGATATTTTTTTTTTTGAATATACAACTCCCATCAAATTTTAATGGAAGATTTCAGTTTTTTGTGTGTTCATGATCATACCCCTGCTTATTTTCAAAGGAATTAATACGTTTTAAACACCATTTGCCGAAATGACATTATACCAAAGGATTGCTTAACTAATTTGGGGCTCATGTCCTTGACTTTCTCACTACCTGAAACATTGTGACATTCTCAGTAACTTTATAAACTTCTCATCTACCTGACTACCATGCAGCTGATCCCTTCTGCATCTTTAGCTCATGAGACTGTGCCCGAGTCGCCACGAGGTCAGGCCAGGTTCTGAGCTCAGCTGGGGAAGATGATGAATAATAACTGGGAGATGAGCAGATGAGTATCTGAATCTTGCCAGGTCCTCTCTGTGGATGAAGGCAGCCCGCAGACAGGGCAGCAATAATCAAGTGGGGGCAATGGAGTTAAGTGACCTTCCTGTATGAAAGGGCATGGCCCCAGTGGCCCGCTGGCCTGTGCTCCAGTGGGAGATAATGCAACGCCTCTGCAGATCCACAACCTCCCCTGCCTGACCAGAGCGAGGTCCCTCACCCCATAGAAGCAGCACTTTAAAGAAAGCGGGAGGGGAGGGTGTGTGTGTGTGTGCGTGTGTGCGTGGGGTGGGGGGGCAGTAGCGGTAGGCCAGGGGACACCAAACCTTAAACTGAATATAGGGAAATAGTTCATGTGTCATGTGGTAGATATAACTCTCATGACTCTTACTCATAACTCTCATGGGTAAATAGTGTCACTTTCTCTTCGCTCCTGCCTGCATGCAAACGTCTGCCTACGCTATCAAGGGGAGAATGTGCCAGTGTTAGGCAATATGTACTGTAATAGCGAATGTCACAGAGAAGATCACTTTTTCTTGTAGAGTAACGATCAAACGGAGAGCTGTTTACACAAATAAGCCTTTCTAAAGCTGTGCAACACTATCATTGGGCACAATCCAAAACCAGGCAAACTGACAATAGCTGGTGGTATCACGCTGGCTGGTACCCTGCAAACGCCTAGACTTACAAATGACCTTAAAATAGGTTGGTGTCTGTTTGTAGTGCCGAGACATGTTTCCACCTCTCCCATCTGCCTGGTCATGGAAAGGACAGATAGCGTAGGACCTAAAGTCTTCTTCCCTCCCCTTTCGTCTCCACCTTGCTTCTCCGTCTGGGTATGGCAGGAAGAGCAGGGCTGCTGTGAGGTGACACAGAACTGCTACATCTAGTGGCGTGGGTGGTGTCCCTATCAAACCTCTCACAGTGTCCCGCAAATGCTCAAAACCAAGCCGTCTTCACCGCAGTAGAGTCAGAACAGTATGTCAGGGTTAAGAGCTTCCCAGCGCTTGTTTGTGTAATATTGACAATAATAATATTGCAGTAAAAATGTCATATTTTTTTCTGTCCCAGAAGGAGAAAATCTCTTTTTGCTTGCCCCCCTCAATGGGCAGGTCAGAGGTCAGGGTCAGTTACAGTACAGCACCCCTGGAGCTGGTAGTACTCAGTGTCTTGCTCAAGGACACTTCAGCAGGGCAGATGCTTGCTGTCATAGGAGCTTGAACCCGGGTCCAACGGTTGAAGAGTGGTGTCCTTACTTACTGAATCCTACCTCAGCTCACAGACTGCTACCTACATAGCAGCCTACATTGTTACTAAATGCTTTTGCCTTGCTGGGGACTCCATGTTAAATCTTTAAGGGATATTTGACATGTTGAATTCTATTTGGTTATTGTCCTTCACTATTGTGGGAAAAAAGGTTCTACATTTATCCCTCAGTTTCCTTTAAATGGCTTGTTTGTCCTCAATCACACCAAACGGCACAATTAGCTGCAACTTGAGGCTAGCTATGCCCCTTGGTTTCAATGGCGAATGCTAACAATGCTAAGAAGCCATTTTTTGGGGGGGAAAATGAGAACAAATGTAGAAACTTTTTCCCACAACCTGACAAGTATCTGGTGAAGAAAGAAATAACCAGCTAAAATTCAAAACGTCAAAGTGTTCCTGTAAGGCAGCCGATTCCTGGCTGAAGCTCAGGCCTGCTGTAGCATCCCGATCCTGGCTCTCTTGACTCCACGCAGCTCTGATTAATGGGAGAGGCTGTGGGTGGGTGGTAGACATGGATCTGCCCATTACCACACTGCAACATTGCAAATGGCTTCAATTACTGTGGAGTGTGCTGAGCTGGCAGTAGGAGCTCTAGGAGCCTAGATGAGGAGCATGCACCATCCAGCAGCTAACTCCACTGTGATCCATTCATTCACACAACGTGATCGTCATGTGCATCCTCTCTCCTTTGTAATTTACCACTGGAAAAGGAACAATTGGGCAAGAATGATGACATGATTTTGATCATTAACACAATTCTAGATGAGCCATTTTCAACGTATACTTTAATTTTCAGCTAACGATATTGATGCATTGCTGTTCATCTTGTGTTCATCACGTGACTTTATAAAATGTAGTACTTTAATACACTGCTGTACAATCTAAGTGTTGGGGTCCAAATCAGGAGACAGAGTGCTGGTGTAAACAGTGGATGTGCAAACTGCTGTGCAGACTGAGACAACACTCTCAGGTCCTCAGCGTTTCCCTCCCCAGCATTGTATCAGTGTTTCCCATGACAAACTGGCTCCGTGGCACTGAACAGTAGCAGGGCATATTGAGGGCTTGCCAACTGGCTGAGAAGTATCACCAGGGCCTGCATGCCCACGCCTGCCCCCCACCCTGGCACAGGGGCACATTCAGTCAGGGACAGCCATCCTGAGCCAGAGGGATGGGGATTCCCTTTGATCACGCCCCTGTGCCCGGTGCCAAGAGTGCAGCCCCCCTGTAGTTCCTTGTGTAACAACCAGCTGTCTCCATCAGTTCACTGACCCACATTTCATAACCTTAACACAGGAGGCATAGCAGACTCCCACAGTTCCTCATGACAGCTCTGCTCCACCTCTCATTGCTCACCCCTTTATTACTTAAGTGATGGTCAAAGATGAAAAGAAAAAAGACGACAAATTTGCGATAAAATTGAGTCAATGACTGCGCTACTGGAAGTGGAAAATGATCATTAGGAGTCTCCCACCCACGACTAAATGCTTTCCCTTCGCAAATCACATCAATTAATGTCATGGGCTATGAAAAATGCTCTCTGTGTCATACCACATGGAGGGAGGACAGACGCTAATAAGTGAACATACTTAACGGAGGAGGTGGGGAGACATGGGATTCCCTCCGTTCCTCTTGTCTGTGCGGGAATACCATGCTCATGGCCAAGTGGAGGCCTTGCTAATACAGCAGGTACACCAGTGAATTCAGCCAAGCAAATAATTACTGTACAATCATACGTTTTTAAAAATTCATAAACCATGATTAGGCCTCCATTATTAATATGCCATGCAGCATCTATTTATATTGCCCACTTTGCAAGAGCAGTTATGTTCTCCAATATTGACCCATCAAATGAAACATTTGATTATCCAAGAGTGAATTTCTTAATTTAATTTCCCTTGAATAGAGAGAACAGTTTGCAGGGGAGAGGAAGTGCTCCAGCGGGAGTTAAACTCATATAGTGGATTAAGGATGGGTGGATCCACTCAGGTCAATCCCTTCATAATGTGAGGGCAACTATTGGAGCTGGTAGCTGGTCAAATCAGTGCAATGAAATACTGAGCTCCAGTTTACTATGCACAAATAATATTAAAATATTCGAAATAATAGACCATTATGCATGCTATTATTTCTCTGTCTTATCCAGTGTTGACACAGTGAATACCCCGGCAATGAGATAGAGGTTCATCACAACCTCCTGTGAGGCATATCCAAGTGCAGTCACTCAGAGGGTTTTCAGGGGGAGGAAAAGTGGAAAAACTTCAAGAAAAAAGAAAACAATAACTCTGCTTTCTGCAAGACAAACAAGGTCGTCTTTTGAGAGACAAGCTAAGAAAATGATTGGCAAAATAGATTTGCTACTAATGTCCATAGTGATCAAAGTTCAAGCGGAATTTGCACTGTGTACCGCAGGTATGGTGTAATAAATAAAAACACTACATTCATGTGTATTGCCATGGTCGTTAAGGATCTCAGGCTTGTGAGGTTAACGAGAGGCGGTCAGACAGGCTCGTGCAGGTGTGCGTGGGAGCCAACAACTCTTGTCCTGACCCTGCAGGTATTAAAACTGCAACAGATTCACTCACTGACCTCATTAACATATTTCCCTTGTTAAGTTCAAGCACTTTGAGAAAACAGTCTTCCGAAACCAACTAAAAATGCTTTGATTAAATGCTCATAATTGCTTGTGAACTATGCTATATACTCTAATGACAGATGTCCAGACGAAACAAATCATAACATAACAAGTGAAAACTATCTTAGTGCTAGTTGCATGCTTGCCAGCTTACTACAACTTAACAAATATCGTTACTGCTACATTTAGCAAGACCTAATAAGGTAACATTACATCCTCAACAAAGGATTATGCCCACTTAAGACAAAGAAGTCCAACAAACGATATGCAAAGCCTAAATCAAACAATGCAATGTTGTAAAATGTTACCACATCAGGAAACCAGGTAACTTAAATAAAAAGAATCATCTACTAGATAGTGAAATGTTTAGTGAAATAGCCACAGTAGGAGAAGTAACTTGCAGGCCATCAGCTGGCCTATAAAGGTTACTACCACAGGCATTTCAGACCTATGCAGTTCAATTAGGACCTCATGAAAATCCTACAGTCTATTACCGACATGACAAGCATAAAAATGACAACATAAACGCATAACATAAAACGGTTAATCTGTGAACAAATTTGCCTGAGTGTCCATATTCTGGCATCAGGTATCCAAGAATACTTTGGGTAAATGTTTCTATTGCTGATTCAACAACAAACTGTTGTCAGGTGTGTTGATCAGTGTTGGTATATGATAGATGATACTGCGGTGGCCGGCAGCATTGTGTACACATGAGGTGCGAGTGAGTGGAATCATTACCCAGGGATGACTTCTCTTGTTTGGTGAGTGACAGGCTTGTGTCTGGAGGCTGCTCAAACAACATGAACTGGTAGCGATGAAAACCAGACTTTTGTGGAGGGGTTGGGCGGTGATATTCTGCATGAGGAAACAAAGAATCATTTTGCATGAGCGCTAAGCTTCGTGACCGAGACTACACAGCAATATATGACTATCACAATGATGCACGTAGAGCCTAATAATGGACTGAATGCATAATTATGGCGGATCCCTGGTTTGATGTTCTAATCTGTTTCACGGTGTCCAAACATAACTCAAAGACCAAACGGGAGGTTGCCCCTTTCTCCACCTAGTTTCGTGTTTTAGAGTCCAATAAGCCAATCATAATTAATTTGTATCAACAAAAGCATGGTGACAGCAGCCCATTAAATGTGTGGTCATTTGAAATACCATACTTACCAGACAGGGTTGTGCCTTGTAACTGCCCTCTCTTCAGTCCACTGCCCTGTTCATTCAGAAACAGATAAGAGTCCGTCAGAGCAGAATCAGCACCCACTGTATCAAGGACAGTGAGGCTGGAGAAGCCATTTAATTCCCCAGCCAATTCTGTCTGACCCCACGCTCAATTCCGTTGGGGTGGACTACATTATAATTTGTCATACTAAGGGATTTTAGCATGTAGAGATCTAGTAAAACAGCAGGGCTAAGGCGATGATTGGGAAAAGGCCATCATTTGTCACTAGTCATTTGAAAACCCTAGCTTATAGGAAGCTCGACTTAAGACCCAACTGTTCACCAGGCTCCCATCAAAAGATCTTGGCTTCAATGTGTCAAAGCTCAATACATAAAGGATCTGCAATATTTAATATCTGGAGACAAAGACAATTCCCCGGCAAATTAAGTCAGTCTGTGGATTTCCAGGTAGCAAATTCCCATATTATTAATTGTATATTAAGTTCCTGTTGCCTGGAAACAGGGATCATGTGACAGGAGGATATTTTTCCTAAGCATTTTCTACTGTATATTTGTCAGGTTAAACTCCCTCATCCCCACTTCACTGCAAATAGCACACAGGAATGTTTGTTTAATAGACTTGGTTGCTTACTGCATCCTTGAGTGGGAGGAACAGGACTAAATTATGCTGTCTGTGAAAGGGCCCAAAACCCACTTGAGGTAAGCATGGAAGTCCCCATCACAGGCACCTATTTATGTCCTCTTTCCTCCACACACAGGCTCCCCCCACAGGGTGACAAAGGTATAGCGCTAAAAGACAGCATACAGGGACAGTAGACATATAGCACATTGTTTCATCATCCTCTCTTTTGAGCCTTCCTCTGACTTTTCAGTTTACTAGATGATAGAATAGAATAACATGACAGATTATGGTAAAACAGAAACATGAAGATACATTTGTCTTTAGTAATTATGGTATATGCACTGAACTACCCCTAAACAGCAGTAGTGGTATTTGCATTTGACTTGATTCTTTAAACATCTTGATAATGGTGCCAGGCAGCACATTTTACGCTCTGTAATTATGATCTTTTTGAAAAGAGATAAAAACATTATGCAGTAGGAAATACACCTTGGTCCTCCACCAATTATCTAATTAACTGTTTTAGCCCATTATCTAGCTGATATTCATGATCAGGAATAGGAAAGATGATGCATGTAGCCTCTTTCTTTTGTTGCATGCTGACTGTGTGTATTTGGACCAGAGGACTAGAGGACTAGATGACTAGAGGACTGGGGGACCAATCAGGGGAGGGCTCTATCAAAAGAGGGCACCCCTCTTATTGCAGATCAGCAGCATTGTGAAACACTGGGTGGAAGGAGCCAGGGAGTTGACCTCGGTTCATAATGCCCACGGAAACGTATGGGTACAACCACACTTAATAATTTGATACCTGCACAGCTGGACTTCCTCTATTTCTGTGAAAAAATGAAGCGACTGCAAAGTATGTGCTCTCTATTGCGCATCATCGTATCTATAATCCTGTATCTATTGCACTATGGTTTAGTAATCATTATTACAGTGCACAGCACCAGTGTTCACACACTGATAAAATGCAGAAGATTAGTTTCAACCATGAGTAGCTTCATCCACTGATCTGTGAGAAAAAGCTTTATTTAGAAATAGCCAGAGTCCTACTCCAAACCCATTGCCATAGCAACAGGTAGTCAACATTTGAGCGTGCAACATTTTCCCAGATCTTACTGCTCGGCTCTCGCTCACTCTCCATGACACCCCCTGCCCTTTTGATTTCACTTACAATATAGAGAGCAAAAACAACAGTAGATGAAGCAAATGTGGAATTTCAGCCATATAATAAAAGATAAGTGAATCAGATACGATGTAGGAAAGAAGTCAATAATGTGTAATTAGATGAGATTGTTTGAGTATGATACACATATGATAGTATGATGATCACCTTCTCATAATAGCGATATTCATGAGATATATAATAAAAAATCATCCCAAAAATAAGCCATATCCTAACTATTCCAGGGCAGAAATGAGGTGGTGTTACTGGGCCAGTAGTTGGGACAGTGGCGAGGTCACTGACTCGTGATGATCACACTAATCTACAAGACATCCTCACATGGTGGGCGGCCTCCCTCTGGGCCCCTGCTGTGGGGGCGAGGCACAGTGTGAAAAGGTTTGACCACTAAATGAATGACAGGGACCCGCTGTGTTAATTGTGTTTAATATGAAAAGCACAGCGAACAGTATGAATGTTAACAGTTGTATCATTTTTATTCTTACAAAGTCACTTTTTATTCAACTGGAAATATGTTTTTTATTTGTTTTCACCCTCACCTCCATTGCACTGAACGTTTAGATAATATCATTGTGCTTTAGGTGTTTAGCAAAAATTGCAAAAGTTGCTAGGTTATATGACCTTTCTCTTACTAAATTTGCAGACCAAAATAAAATAGAAAGTGATGGCAACGTGATTTGAGTGGTTGGAATTCATAGCAGTTCAACCTAAATGCAATTAAATTCAACTAATGCAACTCTGGTTGATTTGAGCAAAGACCCACCTGAGTAATTTTCTTGTTAACCCCACCCAAACAAAATATGGAATATGGGATTATTATTTCATAAATTAGGGATGTAATACAATTCTGAGGTTTACACAATGTATAATGTGCGCAGCAATGAACTGGTGAACAAGTGCTCATATGGGTGTCTCATTAAAATTATTTTAAGCATAGTTATGCTACATTCATTTAATATTTCAGCAGGGGTGCTGGATAAGTTATGGCTGGTTAAAACACTGAGACGTTTTCCATATAGTAAATCCATGACAGCTTTGTAAGGGGGATTCAAAAGCCACATAGAGCATTGATGAAGCTAATCTTTGATCAATGACATCTTCAGATAGGATGCTACTCTGAGCTCAAGGTTAGAAAAGTCAAAAGCATTGAGACAAGACATCCCAGACATTGTAAGGCTGCCCAAGGGAAATACAGTATGGGCCATCTGGATACGTTTTAAGGTATAACTCACTATGGATGCTACCAGTCTCTCTTTATGCCTGTTAGCATATGGAAATATGAACTCATACCTTTTTACAGTCTGACAGCGGAGACAGCTACAAATGCAAAAATCTAAATGGCTAACAAACTCACATATACTATAGAATAGATAGTGTAAGTCATTCACAACATATGGGTTATACTGACCAACTAGAAAAGGTTAAAAAAAATTATTTTCTGTGCTTGCTCCCAATTAAATGTTAAAAGATGATATTACATAAGATAGAACCGTTTATCAAACTTGGACTATTGTAATTGTGTTTTCATTGGTAATCCAAATGAAAAGCATTCAAAATGTTTTAACAAAAACAATTAATATATAACTCCACTGGTGATTAGTTGCCTGTCTGTGTCAGGATAGATTTAAAATTTGTTTTATTTGAGTGTAAGCACTGAATTGAATAGCAGCAGAATATTTAAATGAACTTATTTATTTTTTTTACCATGAAAGCCTAATACAGTACTCTGAGCTGCTGTGTCTGCGTACCAACTGTTGGAAATTTGCAAGTTATGTCATTTCAGGAGTTGAAAGGTGAAAAAGATTAGGAAAGGCTACATTCTCCACGCAGTTCCTGTGGAACGCACTGCTACTGCACTGCTACTGCACTGCTACTGCACTGCTACTGCACTGCATCCTTAACCTCGGGGAATGCCCGCTCTTGTTGCCATGATAATGACTGAAACATTGAGCAGTGCGGTAGAGGCAGAAGGTGAAAGACATTTAAAAATGGAAAGCTGTCTACTGTTTTACATATTCAATAGCAAAGGATTTTAATACTCTGAAGCATAAAGGGTGCTATACTCTTTCCATAGAAGAAAGTTATTTTTTGTATGGGAGGCTAGTAGCAGACCAGGAGAACCATTGAGACCAGTGAGCAGCAGGGGGAGAGAAACTATGGGACTTGAATTGGGGGAAAACGTGGGCTCGGCATATTTCAGAGGTTGGTCTTTGTCTCACTCTACATATCAAATATAAAAATAAATCCAATAAAGGAAATATTAAGGGGAATCTTACATTTCCCTTCCCTTCCCTGTGCTTGGCAGTGCAAGATGTATTGCTGGTTGGTTGTAGTTCAAACTAGCTGTGACAGTGAGCTGTCTGGAAAATGTCACATCAATTGCTAGACTAGGAAGGGGGGCATCAATCAAGCCAAATATTTGTATATGATATGTTGACATTCATGGAGACTGTCCACAAAAATCCACTGATATATTTGTGGCAGCCGGGTGGTGTAGTGAGTAGGGACACCATCCATGGTGATATTAATTGTCATAAATCATCCCCCTTTGGGTCTCAAAGGCTAAAGAAAGCTACGTTTCGGGAACCCTTTAAACTAGTTATTACATCTATTTTACTTAGTTGTTTCCAGTCATTACTGCATAATTAATGGCCTGTAATTGAAAGGGTTACCTAAGTTTCTTCACTTCAGCGTTATGTATAAGTGAAATGACGAGGCGATGGCCTCTGTAGATGCCAGGCCTGACCCATCTATCTATCTGAGTCCAGTAGTGATACTTTCTCCTCCCTCCACCCTGGCTCAGCTTGCCTTCCCATTCTACTGACTATCTATTTCACACTGTGACTCAGAAAAAAGACAGGATCCTGTGCTTCAAACAACCTACACATTATGAGTAATGAATAATTCTACAAATCTGGAAAAAAACACAACTATGCAGTGTAGCTTATTCTGTGGGCCATGTAATAGCCTGACACTCTAACCACCAATTTTCAGTGCAAAAACTCTCCTCACTAAATGAAGCACGTCCAGGCTGATCCAGACTCAGCAACGGCACCAGAACACCATCAATCTGAAGCCTGTCTCTGGTTATCTTGGATGTCTCTAGATCATATTTGAATCCACACAATGATTCACGCTTCTTAAGTCTTGCAAGCTAACTGACCCATCTAGAGCTAGTTCAGAGTTGATAGCACTGGCCTTGCTGAACATTTAAAATGAGGCTACATTTTATGCATGCAAATGTTAACCAGCGTTGGGCCTTAGAGGAGCAGATCTACGAGCTGTGTGTGTGTGTGTGTGTGTGTGTGTGTGTGTGTGTGTGTGTGTGTGTGTGTGTGTGTGTGTGTGTGTGTGT
>OMLI01010383.1:1139-20695 GCA_900302605.1 Rondeletia loricata
GGGGGGGGGGGGTGCTACTGACCATGCCAGTCTCCCAGGGAACCAGGGGTGTAGTGTCAGCCCTCCTCACATACAGGCTACATCCTCTCTCTCCGACACGCAGACCACAGAGAACACACCGGCAGGCTTTTTTTCCATCTCAAATTCACTATTTAGCCCTAAAGCTCATGAACACAGCAATGACAGCAACACTGATAAGAGTCGAAAGTCATATTATCAGTCACTTTATCTTAAAAAAAAAAAAGGGCTAAACTATACCAGCGAGGTTAGAAAACATAAATGAGGTCTTGCTATTGTCACAGTTTGCTGAGAACGAGTCTTGCAACACTAGTTCTCCCTCTCTCTGTAGTGTTTCACTGGAAGACAGCTGGTCAAACAAGCTGTAGACATCAGACAAACAGTTCATCATTAATCACAGAACCATGCTCCATGTTAATAAGAAAAAAATGTCCGACATGCATGTCTGCCATTGGCAAGGCATCGGCCTCAGAACTGAAGCTGGTCCTTGGCTATCTTAAACTCTGGCCAAGGGACAACAGTTGAAAATTTGCCATCTGGCTAACACTGCCACATTTACAGTGATGTTGATTAATGTGCATTGTCCCTCAAATAAATAAAGCAGCCGCGTTTATATGTTCCATTTCTGGAGGCATGAGGTGATGACCTATTAACACATTTCCAATCTATCCATCCATCTCCCTCTTAAACTCTTTTTGTAGTAAGCCCATCACCTACACACACAAAGGGAGGGTTGATGTAGCATAGTGTTACCTGTATTGCTCAGGTAATTGGCTGCATTGATTGGATCAGGCAAATATCTGGACATAGAGGCCCTCCTCTGGTAGGCTGCTCCACTTGTTGAGTCTGGTAAACCCTGGTATACAACCTAATTGGCAACTATGCATTAATGCTGTCATAGGTTATTGAATAAAGAAGGATTGCAGTCTAGCTTCTAGAGCAACAGCCAAATATCTGACAGACACTCACTTCTAAAACATTTGCACTATGTTGGATGCAACAGACTACTACTTTCATGGCAGGACAGGGGCAGTTGTATTGGCTGGGAAAAGCTAAATCTCACTAATCCAGAACCGCAGTCTTCCCACGGGCCAATGATGTCTGTATCACGTTAACTGCAAAGCACTCATAGTAATTGAACAGACAAGCAATGGGCATAAACAAGCATAATAATATTGATAGACAGTTACATCATCTCTCCACAATTACGTCATCTCTTTCCTCTGAAACTGCAATTTTCTAAAAACATTCCACCACAGCATTCCACCTTGGCTGACTTTGTTTTGTCTTAGTAATGGACCTCACTTTGTCTCTTGGCACATTAACTCTGTGGTAATTCCCCTGAACAAATAGATCCTTGGCTGACTAATAGTCATAGGCCTTCAGTGACTATTTTCTATCAAATTCATTTTCCACATTATTGTCCTAGTCCTAGTATTTGAATGCAATTATGTGTTGTTTTTTTTGAAGAGTTCAAGTGTGTGTGAATAATGTTGTAAATACAAAACATGTGCTTATATCTCATCCAACATGATAAAATCCTAAGAAATGACTTCAATATAATCAACCAAAATGGTCAACTCAAGTACACATAATCAACTGAAATAGTCAACTGAGAACCTGATGATTGATTAATCAATGATTTGACTAATCCCAACAAAACAGACAACTAGCTACAACTCTTTGGCACAGCCACTGCCCAACTTTATTAAAGTGCCACTCTATTGATTCAGCATGTCAATCTTGGTGCTACCTTTAGTCCCATCTGCTTTCCTGACAATTCAATTAACATAAGCGTGTGTGAGGCATTTGAATGGGTGCAGCATTTAACAGGGCACAGCCCCAAAGAGCCTCTGGCTCCTCTTTTGTCTTCAGGTAGAGGGAAACGGACGGGCAGGAAGACTCTCACAAGGACAAAGGGAGCGGAGATCCCTATGTGATAGACACTTCTTCAGACTCACAGAAACTACTGATACTGCCACACTGCTAAGAAAACACTAACCCAGAGGGAAAACACAACTCACCACAGAGCTCACAATAGACAGGACCCTTTCCAGAAAAGCCCTTCTGTGACTCCCCGGGCAAAACTTAGATCGTCCATCCCCTCCATTTTATGTATGGTTGAACAACAACAATAGTCAGAATAATCATAATCATAACAGTCAAAATCATAATCACAATTACAATCATAATCCTATTAATGAAACAAATTGATTAATCAGAATAGCCATAAACAAACAAACACTGACAGAAGGTTTTATAGCTACAGGTGTAAACGGAGCAGGAAGTCTCCTCCCACTAGCAATCTGTTCATGTGTAAATATGGTCCCATGCATTCAATAATGCATTTCCAGTCTGGGCTGTGGAAATGCAGTAGGGACACAGGCAGATGGAGAGGAAGAGAGGAAAACTCCACCTAGGTGGAGGCAGAGCTCGAGTGTGGGGGCCACAGACCGAGGCATAAGGGAGGTGATGAGCGGACGGAGCAGAGGCAAAGATCATTCATTCTCAGCTCAGTGCCTGTCTAGATGAAACAGACAACTTGTGTAAAGGCCTTTGTTAAGGAGGCGCATCACCATTTATCATTTCAGTTTTTCCCCGTGTAGAAGCTTAATGTGTTTGACGCTGGAAAAACATCATGAATCAACTCTGTTGAGAAACACAGCTAGGTTTAGGGCAAAGTAGGCGGACAAATACTTTCATCAAGTAGACAAGAGTAAAACAATTCAGCTTTACGAGCTATTTTTTACACTCATTAATATTTGATTCTCTCTGTAACAGAGGTGTCTCTGGGTTTATTCTCCAAGCCTTTCTCTGGGTTTGAAGCAGAGGGCACCATATAGGCTACTTTGGACAGAAGGTTCTGTGACTTTAAGATTTCATCCACCGTGTGAAATGGTAAAGTGGGACTTGAGCTTGTGAGCAGCCCCTTAAAGAAGGAGGTTAATTATTCCAAAAATATTTATACTGTATCGTAATGAACACACTGCCTATGGGTGCTGTATACATTCTAAATATTTTCCAGACACTTGATTGAACAAGGAGTACACATACGCTTGGATATTTGGAGAGCGTGAGTCTGCGGAGGAGGGGGTACCATACAAATATTTGAAGGGAGTGAATATTCAAAGGGCAATTGTGCTTTGAAGCGTGAGGAAATAAGCTGAGCCTTATCTCTGTGAGCATTTCACTTTCATTACACTTTCATATTTCAGTGGCTGTAGACTGAGGGGGTGAGAGTGCGTGACTGAGGCCATAGAGCACATTTAACACGGCAGACGTCATCATTTAAAGCTATAGCCAATCATTCGTTTTTGGATGGTTCAAATCACTCGTCAAAATTACACTGACTGGAGGGGATATCTACTGTATTGGCCTTAGTGATTCAGTACATCTTGACCTGAGAGTTTATTTAGAAAATATGTGGGCTGCACATCTTCTGCTGGAAGCGTAGACACACTTGGCCGGTAGATTCCCCTAGCAGACATCTGAAAACAACGCAGATGAAAAGAACTCATGGTGAGGGTTGTTGACTGTCTGACTGGGAAGTGTGGAGCGAGCCCACTGAACCGTCCTCCTCCCTACGTGGTCATGCGCCCCACAGGCCCCTGGGAGCCACTACAAACAGCCTCATACACACACTGCAGCCTTTCATAGCCTCTCATTAGAGGGCCAGGATATTACGGCGGACACAGCGGAAGAAAAGGGGTGTTGTTCAGCCTGCCCTATGGAACTTGCTGTCTCTTATTTATTTCCACTCCCGCTTTCCCCCACTCTGTTGTATAGGCTTGATGTATAGGTTTGAATGCAATTATCATTTCTCTTGTGCTTAACTCTGAATCTTTCCCACTGTTTTTCCTTTGTTGGACTTGAATGTCAATATGTATTTGAGGCCATAGGAATGAAAGAAACAAATTAGTGAGACTGAAATGCAAGACGTGACAAGAAAGCAATTAGGCATCAAAAAGTTTTTGTTTTCAACCATATACCTCACCTTTGAATTACGAATGACACATCATTTTCTAAGGGCTTAACAATTACCTAATTATGGAGGGATTTCTTCAAAGTATTGGCCCAGTGATCTATGAATCATTCCGGTCTGTCTTCTTGACTTCTTCAGACAATGACTTGCAAGGCAGGATGGGGGTAGGCTAACCGCTATATGGACATGTTGCTCATTGATCGTTGTTCCAGAGAAAGATCTATTTCAGTTCTAATGGATCCTCAGTGCCATGCTATCTCTCTGCTGTGTCCCAGGGAGCTCCATGATGGATGGGTCTCTGTGGCTGAGAAGGACCCTGTCTTCATGCCAGGCGATCAATAGACACCCAGCCATAGCAGCGACACACTTGGCACAGCACAACTCAACTTTAAATCCCTTGGCTGGTGGAGAAATGCCAAAAGCTAAAGAGCAGGTCTTAATCTTTCTGCTTTCAACTTTCAGTTGCAATAGCAAATTTGGTATCTTGCATTTCCACTGACGGATATTGGAGTATTGACCTATTCAGAATTACCTGTAAAGGTCAATAAGACTGTTTTGAGTATTTTTATATAAGTGTTATCAAGAGCAATTCTGCATGAGTGTGCATCCATTACTGAATGTGTCCATCTTGTGAGTGATGCAATGAGAGGGCAGAGTAACAGTGCCCTCTTCTGGAGCAGTGAGTGTGTGATGCACCTTAAGTCAGTGGTAAACACTATATAACCCAACAAAAACATGAAGAACTAGAGGGCACTCGGTAGATGTCATCCTTGGCCCATGATCAACCTTTCTACAAAGTTTCGTGGTGTTACGTGAATCCGTTTGGAAGTTATGCGCCTTTTTGTGATTGGCCACGCATGTTGCCACGCCCACATTGGCTAACTAAACCAAGTTAGTTTCACTTTTACTTTTTTTGAGTGCACTGTCAGAGTATCTCTCCTCTCCTCTCTTCTCTCTCCTCCTCCTCTCCTCTCTCCTCCTCCTCTCCTCTCCTCCTCCTCTCTTCTCTCTCCTCCTCCTCTCCTCTCCTCTCTCCTCCTCCTCTCCTCTCCTCTCTTCTCCTCTCACTAGGCACAAATTCCCTGCCTCATCACCCTAAACTGCTATTTTGATGAGAACTATTGTAATTAAAGACTAAAGTTGATCAGACGTCATGACCATTACAATCTACAGTATAAATCACAACATGTCTGTGATAGCCATATGTCACATGACTGAGCAAGGTGATCACAAAAAGGTTATTGGATGGAGAGGAGAAATCATTTCTCAGTGCTGAGGCAAGATTCACAGATGCTCCTCTGGGCCCTCAAGCAGAAATGCCATAGTCTATTTACAAGTTCATATCTATTGACTTGACTGACAGTGTCATCTGCAGCTCAGTGGTGCAGAGAAGAAACCAAATGAAATCATTACAGAGGTAGGAACCCATAACAGCACATAGTCAGGTATTATGGATTATTAGACAGGACTGTTCTTTGGTTGTGTTGACTTCATGCTTCATTAAGGATAACCTTTTAATGTAGATCCGTGCATATCCATACTCTCTCAAGAAGGTAAGCTATTTGTTCTGGATGATGAGCAAGTGCTAAATTACAGTAAGGTGTAGGATTTCCTACGTGAGCACGCCTTAATCTAAGTGCTACATGTGATTATGGAAATCCTCTCAGGCACGAATGCATGAATAAGAGACACTTGGTGGCATCTAGCAGTTTGATGTCTGATGACTGTTGAAATCGAATACTTCTCATTCCAGAAAACAGGAAAGAGATTGAAACTATAATTTGTAATCCTATTTCATCATCCATGAATAGCACAGTTTGTATACACTAGCAGCCATGTGTCCAATGCTTTCCCAGTTAAATTCTGTATTTTGGTGCATTTGCTTTCCTTTGTAACGAGGGAGCAGGAACAAGGATGAAGCAAAGAGAATGTAACAATACCGTACAGCTAAAATTATACTTCCTAACAACCTTCTACTGCAGCAATACTACAATACTCTCACAGTACTCTATTGCATGCCCTGCAAGTAAACATTTCTGAGATTTGTCTATTAAATATTTTGAGGTGCCAAAACAGTTTTCTTATCACCAAGACCTCAGGGGAGAATTTGTGCCATATGGACCATACATTCCACTAAACAGCCCCCAATAACAGAGAACATACACCCTCACACCGCCTCCCTGTCACTCTTCCTGTCTTTCTTTCTGTTAGAGCTATAGCTTCAGATGGACATTATTCATTTGCATACCATTCATTTTTTCATAAGTGGTTCTCTAGCATGCAACTTACACATACCAAAACCTACAATCATAATACCATACTATATCTAATTAAAGCCTTGAGGAGTACTGTGTATGTCTATCTGCTATGTAGCTACGGTACCTTGAGTGGAACTTGCAGGTGCCGATCCAGCATCAGCATTTCTCCAGTCATTTCCATCAACTGGCAAGATGAACATAAGACAAATAGGATAGACAGATCATAAAATATATATTTTTTAAAACAGAAATAAATAAAAGCCTAAACCATGGGCCCAAGGCACTAGAGCTATGACACTGGTAGGTACTGAAACTACTGAATGGGCAACAGTACAATACAGAATGATGAAAATACAGAATAAATATAACAGCCTCACCAATACAGACGCTGAGAGCGGGTGACTCATTCAAAGCCCATCAAAGAGACAGTACACTCTAGCTCTAATAAGCTGCTTGCTGTGGTCCAGTTGATATCCTCCTCCGAGGAGAGAAAGCAAACAAATGCGGCCTGGAGATGAATAATTCAACAGGGAGGAAACTGATGCACCCAGTTTCACACACAAAAATACCTTACGTATCAAGGTGAGGCTCTAAATCTTGTTTGTTTTGCTGTGCCAATGACATTTACAATGTACTGGAAAAGCTCTGTAATTAAGATATCACTGCTAGGACTGAAAATACAACAGTCACTTTAACGAAGTAGAAGAAGGTGGCGAGTTTAAGATGAAAAAATAATAATACCCATACGCATACTCAAGTTGCTCATAAAATATCTCTATTGTCCAGTCACCTTGATTATTAAAGCTTTCTCTCCATGTTCCTGTCACTCACATAGGCCTCCCCAGTCTCACAATGACACAGTATGCCTTCACCTCCAAGAGCCACTTACTGCAGCCTCTCATCCCTGGGCAAGCCACTGACCATGTTAATTACAGCACATGTATTGAGACATCACAGACAGGGCTATAATTTAGAATGGGTTCATTAACATATTACACATCAAGTGTAAGACAGAGAGCAGGAGAGAGGAAATTGCACCCTTACAGCAATAAAGAGTGTATCTTTATAGACGTGCATCATGACACAGTGCAGCAGGGGCATCCTAGATGTATCATGATGAAAGAGCTGAGTATCTCGGGAGCAGCCAATGGCCTCACATAAACTTTGCATATAAATAATCCATGTGAAATCTGCCAAAGCTTATGTGGAAACTGACTGGGTGAAGTTCAGAGGCTTTCCTCAGCTTCTTTGATGTACAATATCAAGGCTCATGAGTGGAGAAGGGGTGATGTATAGTCACTAATCCTAATTGCTGTCTCCATTCAGTTACTTTTACAGGCACTTAATAGGGACTTTTTATAATAATAATTAGAATAATATTTATTCATATAGCACTTTTCAAAAGTTACAAAGTGCTTCACAACCAGGAAAAATACAAATGAACAAGGACAAAAGAAAATAGAAAGAAAAATGAGGTAAATAAATCACAGCCATAGGGATAAAACAAATGGAATAAATAAATAAATAAATAACAGACATGGCAACAAGGATAAAATGAAGACTACAGAAAGGCCTTACAATAAAAGTATGTTTTAAGAAGAGATTTAAAAGATTATACTGACTCTGCCGGCCTGAGCTTAGGCAGGTCGTTCCAAAGCCCGGTCACCTTTAGTCTTTAGCCTGGACACAGAAACAGTCAGAAGGATCCTGCTTATAAGGGATCAAGAGTTTGGAAAGATAACTAGGGGCCAGGGCATGCAAAGCCTTAAAAGTAATCAATAAAAGTCAATTCTAAACCTGGACAGGAAACCAGTGAAGAGACATTAAAATGGAGGAGATATAGTCCTGTCTCTTAAAATCCTTACTGCAGCATTTTGGACACATTGGTATCGTTCTATTTCTTTTTGGTTAAGGCAGGTAAACAAGGCATTGCAGTAGTTAAAGGGATAGTGAACGCATTTTTTAAATTTTGATATTATTTAACTATTATTATTTAACTATTTAACAAAGACTTCTATTTTGCCTCATTTTCATCCTTCTATGTGAAATCCATATGACACTGTAGATCAAGCAAAAAAAGACTAAATAAACTATATGGTAAAGGCTGAGATATTAGCTGTGAAGAAACGTGAAATTAGCAAAAACTGTGACCAATACTGTGATCAATACTGTACGCTCAAAGTAGATCAATTCAAATAAATCAGTTAGCCTGAATAGTATGACTTGTTTTTGATTTACTATAAACCTAAAGACCAATGAGCTACACACAAAAAAAAGAACTAAGTCTAACTGCGATCAAACCTTATTCATGCAGACTAATTTGTCATCATATACAAACTGGCCGTCCTCTCTCTGACCGTCCCAGGTCCCAGCAGATTGGCACGGGCCAATTAGCTGCTGCCCTGAGGCCTCTCTCCACCGCTCTTCTTCCCCGACTGTGTGCGTTATGGCTGAGACTGAAACTTCCAGGGGCACCTGTCCACAGTGGTCCCACCGATCCCGGCCCATCTGCTTTTTCTTTGTTGGTAAGCCAGAAGGAATACCAAGCTCATGAATAAACTAAAATGTTGTGGTTTTATAACACTTTTGCAGAGGGACAAGATTATGAGAGATGATAATAAAACAAACAACTAAAATCTGTTTTCTCTGTGGGTTTTCTCTCTGTTGTTTCACTTCTTCAAGGCAGATGAAGGAGCATCATCTGCAAAGGGGAAATCTTCCTACACTGTGCAGAGATGCTAATGTTGCTCAGCTGTAAAAGTAAAGGTCCCATTATATTTAATAATAGAGGAGGCTGCTGTTTGGAGGGACTGGCTGCCAGAGCACTCGGCCCTCTGAGTGCACAGCCTCCCACTGACAACACAGCGACAGACACAGAGGCACTCAACCGGAGGCATGAAAGAGATGAAGGAAAGGAGGACTGTGGATGGATGGGGAATGGAGAGATTTAGAGGTGATGAAATGAAGGAGCGCAAGGTACAGGGATGGAAAAGGGAAAAGTGGAGGGATGGAAAGATAGAGTGAAAAGTATAGAGAAGTGGAGCGGTAAATGGGTTGAATGCTGTAGCTAGAGAGATGCAGGATGGGGGAGTTGAAGGATGAAGGGATGCAACAAGGGATGCTGCTATGGCTCAATGGCAAAGGAGGAACACATTTCAGAAACTACAATCCATGCAGTTACTGTATTTTATCATATGGACTATCCTATAGAGGTTCCTCAGGCATGTCTACAAACTAATTGAGGATACTATCCACCAGGTAGGACTGGGTTATTTCAACATCACTGTTTGATTTAGCCTATAGGCCTACCAGTGAGCTTGTACTGCTCATGTAATGGTACATGATGGTAACCAGAATTAAGATGGTATTTAGATCATGAAAAAATAGACTTCGCTAAATGTATTTTTTGAAAAGCAATAGCCCCCTCCTCCCTTGTCTTTTTTTGCCAGTAAATTGAGGCCTTGGGCTTACTTGTCCACATTGTTTGGTTCCAAATACACAACACCACTAAAGAGGTCAGTTGATATGAAAGCCAGCAGAGGCAGCTTCTGCAGCTCAGGGGCAGACTTGTTCCCTGAGGGCAGGGGGCCGTGAAATGGGTTGAAACACCAGTCAGCCCTACAGCTACACAGATGCACCACTCTCAAAGAGCACACAAGGCATTCAAGAAACATAGTTTTTTGTTTTTTTAAACAAGCAAAACACATCTCTTTGTCCTTGTCTATATGTCATTAAGGGATTTCAGTTCAGAGGCTATTTCAACTTCTCCCAGCCACTGGAAATCAATAGCTACTATGCCCTGATATCAATACTGGTATTGGATATCAGGACGATGCCAGGTTAAAATAGGATATTGGTATCAGGGAACGTTACCCAATACTAAAATCTAATTCCAAGAGTCATGTGTAATATGAAAACACAAAAAGTAAGCCAAAGATAATTGATTTCCTTTCTTTTTTCACACATTGAAGGATGTTATATATCACTAATAGAACAAATGTATCATCTCTGTCATTTCTGTTCAGTGACCTCAATCTTCAGTAGCCTAAAAGAAATGGATCAGATCTGAACAGATTTGTGAGGCAGTCATTAAGTTTAGTCCTCAGAATGAGAGAAATACTAGTATCAGAACATTCCTCAAAGCAACTGACTGAGTTAATTTTACAACACCTAAAATAGGTATAAGCATTTTCCATAAACATCATAAACGCCAATTTGACACCATTAGTCCAAAAATGCCTTTTTATGGAATAATATTGTGTCTAATTCGTTCAAATCCACAATACCGGTAAAACAACAACTAGCGGAGGCCTGAGGGGCTTCACAAAAAGCATCTGTAGTATACTGAAGGATGAAGCATATTATACAAACACACTCAAGATTGGATTTCATTCCGAACTACAGACAAAAAACAGAATTTAACATAGGATGCAATATGCAGTCAACAAAGACTGTGCCAAGGTGGTGGCGTGCCAAGTGGAGCAGTCTATTATCAATGCTGGAGGGTCACACAACACACTCAGGGCTTGGCTGAGCAAACAGGAAGCCCTGCAGGGGTCCGACGGACAAGTGGTCTCTACCAAAGTAATTGCAGTTAACCACAAACATGGATCAATATTACCTACATGATTTAGATTCAGAGAATAAAATGCTGCATCAATCTGTAAAAACAGGGCCCAATGCAAGATCTGTGAATGAAGGGCAACTGGACTCATTTCTACTGGACCATCTAAAGACAATATTTTTCCCCTCTACTTTTTCACTTTCTCTGTGTCTGTTTTGGCTCGGAGGTGACCCCAAGGGTGCTGAATCCTATCTGTTAAATTTACACAGGCTGGTGATAAATAGCCATGACAGATGTGCAGTGACATCTGATGGAAAAACAACAACCTGGTCTTTTTGCTTTCAGCTGAGACAAGGACAATATCAACCGATACAGCATATGGAGCTGAAAGTCTAGCACTGATGGCAAAACTTGAGAAAGAGAGACAGCAAAGACCCAATGATAAAAAAAACAAAAAATTAATGTTTCACTCCCAAATAGGACTGTTGGAGCAGAGCTTGCCCCCCTGTGGTTTTCGCCTGATTTCCTTGAATTCATTGATGTTTTCATGAGGAATGCGTCGGCACCGATACTAGTGTAGTGGTCACATTGTGCTGTGTGTGAAATTCTCATTCATTCCATGCACTTTGATGAACACAAACGTCATTAAACTCTAGTGGTATAGGGTGTTGCGAAAACCTTAAGTACACGAAGGATTCCTGCACAGGACTATCACACAAGCAGGTTTTATATTAACCTATCACAGCGTAACAAAAGTTGTCCAAGACTGCTATGACTCGGTGTTTCCGCAGCAGCTATTTCCGTTTAGTTACAAGTTTACTGTTCCGCATAAATAATCATTCTACGTGGACATTTTGCTCGCCAGACTCCGTGTTGCAGCATGCAGAGTACAGTACCGTTGGTGTTGTCTTCGGGCAGAGAGCAGGAGTGAGCCGAGTGCGGTGGTGATGAATGGAAGCTGCGCTGCCTAGCGACCAAACGACCAATGAAAAGAGTTTAATTTGACAGAACATTCCACACTCCCACCTCACTGGAATAATTTAGCAGTGGTGGAAACTAGGAGTACTAGAATGTCCTACTCAAGTGGAAGTATTGTTACTTTGCTGAAAGTACTGGTGTAAAAACCTACCTTAAGTAAAAGTAAAAAGTAGCTAATTTAAAATGTACTGAGAGTAAAGGTTGCAGTTACTTTTTAGAAAAGAGAACATTGTTAGATGTGATCTTTCCCATGCTATTCTAAAAGGAAGAGAGGACAGAGTTCACACTAGATTATTTTAATTGGAAAATTTGGAAATTACAAAATAAAGCACACAAACAAAATAAAGCCAGATTACTCTTCTCTTCTTTGCTGACTCTTCATTCACTGCAAATGGCTCCACAATTTGTCAATTTAGGAATCTACTAAATGTGTACTCTATAATGGATATGATTTAAAATGTAGTGAAGTACAATACTTCAGTAAAAATGTACTTATGTAAAAGTACAATTACTGATGTTGAAAAATACTCAAAAAGCACACAAAAAAGCTACTCAATTACAGTCACGTGAGTAAATGTAATTAATTACTTCCACTCTTGGAATTTAGTTACGTTGAAATGAGTCACTAAGACCATATTTGATGCATTGTCTATTATCACAACACGAACATCTCGAGAGTACATATATGGTCAATAACAGAGCTCAAGGCACAATTATATCAGGTTGTATTTTGTTTATTTCTTTTTTTTATTTTATTCTGCAAACAGTGGCCTAATGTTTTTCAGTATTTCTGTACTGTCTCAATCTCATACCATGACACTGAGTGAATCGGTGTGCTCTCCGAACAGCACTAAATCTACAGCGCCCTCTAGTGAATTAATTGGATAAGTAGGTCAGTGTGCAGGGCGGGTGTTGGAATTGCCCTGTGGAGGGAATCGTGCTGCACTTCTTCTTGCCTAAATAAATCTTGCTCATCATCAGGCTATCTGAAGTGTTCACCAGGACTAAAATATAAAGTCCTATTAGTCCATGAGAAGAGCACAGTGGCTGCTCTCATCGTATTTGAGCCATCTCCTCCAGAAAAGGGGTCTTCATGCAGCCGGTACAAAGCTGGTCCATCCACAGGGGAGACTCGTGCTGCAGAGGGGTGCGGCGGGGGTAGAACGTGTACGAGAGGTCATAGTTCAAGAGGCAGCTGATGGAGGCCATGTAGATGTCTGAGAAACGAGACAGATGTCTGGAGAAGTAGGTGGGGTTGTGACACGTCCTGAAGATGCTGCCGAACTGAGGGTTGAACAGGTTCTTGGTCATCGCCCTGGGACATAAAAGGTTATGGTGTGCTTTCAGATGATTTATCTATGCAGTGAAATACTTGACAAAAGCATGTTCATTGTGAGGCGAAACTGGCTATTTAGCTGAATAAGGAGATTTAGAAAGAAGAAGCGAAGGGATTTAACATATATAAGTGGAACTCACCTGAGTTCTTCTCTCTCCTTGAGCCACTCCTGCAAGACCTGTTTTGACTCTGGGTCCCGATGAATCTACATTATAAAAGAACATAATAGTATGAACAAATCAAGGTGTAGTCTTATACAAAAATAAACAGTTAAATGTAGATGGAAGATTGACCCACATTTTAGCAAAGAATGATTAAATCTTCAGCTTAAGGGTGCAAGGGTGTTTTCTTTGGTCCGAGCCAGGGTGGAAAAGTTTACTTTGTTGCAGGTTTGCATTCCGTTCCTTTTGGTTCACACTGCCCAATTACAAGCAAACCACAGCTTGTAAACAAAAGTTACATGGACTCACAAGTGGCTCGTATATTGGACAGAGTTTTGACAACCTGTTTTCATACCAGGTAAGAACACATGAAGAAACAGCTGAATATGATCAGCCCAGACTGCGGTTCGCCCTCAGTTCATTTTGTTTGGGGGTCGTTTCCTGTAGTTGGTTCAGATTACGTTCTCACTCCTAATGAACTGCACTGCAGTTCTCTTGGAAGAGGACAGAGACTCGCATTTTCAGGCGTCTCGGTGCGGATATTTGATGCATACCCGAGTTCAAATGGCATTGTTCTCACCTGCCCAAATGAACCGAACTAAAGGAGTAAATGCTCCAGAGTTCAACTGAACCGCTCAGAAGACGCTTGGTGTAAATCTCACCTGCAGGCGTTCCAGTAGGCCAGTAAGAGCCTGCAGCCAGGTGAGACTCTTGGCATACTTCTCTGTGCTCACCACTTTGGTTTCGAGCTCCAGCTCAGGCACTATGGCTCCTGTGCGCCAGCCATGTCGCAACATCAGGTCCTGCCACAACAAGTAAAAGTGCTTTGGTCAAACACGCATGTGGATGATGTAACATCCAACCATGTGTTATAATATGAATATTAAGAGTCCATTGGTTGTGGATGCCCTGTACACAGCAAGGCTCTTCTAAGGTGCTTGTTAGAGCATTAATAATAGTCCATACAATGATGAGCGTATTCTGCCACACTCTGAAAGGACCCATTACATATTTACATATCTTTATCTGAGAGGAGAGAAACAGGAGAAAGCTCTAGGGGAATTCGATCCTAGGCCACACGTGGTTCCTGAGATGGGGTACTTAACCACTCAACCATCTCAGGCCACATGTTTACATATCTTTAATGTGTCTAAGCAGCAACAACAAAACAGATTGTGAACAACATGTTTCATCACCAGGCTTCTACAGGATCGCTCATTCTTAATGTCCACATCATTGGTGAGTGAAATTGTTCCTTGCTGATTAGATATAATGAAGAAAATGTGGAACTGGCCCAAAGCCTTTCAGTCCGTGGTAGAATACATTCATTTTTCTGTAAATATTACAGTATCTTTGAGGGCAGTGTGTGTATCTGTTTGTATGTTTGTGTGTGTGTGTGTGTGTGTGTGTGTTTTTCTGGGCCTCCATTCTTGGGTTGAACAATTAATCATGTATAATCTTTTATTGCAATTTAAGTTTCCACAATTAATAATCGTAGAGTATTGGCATATCAGCAATATTGAAACATTTCATTTCATTTAGAATTCCCACTGTAGTTGGAAATACTGAAGACATTGATATAAGATACATAAAGTGCAGTAAAATAAATGTGATATTAAAATCATAAAGACTAATAATCGTGATTAATAATCATCACAATACCTAACAAAATAATCAGGATTAATTGTGGAGCCCTAATGCGTTCAGTGATCTGTGATAATGTCATCATGATGTTTTGACACAAGGACAAGGATTATACAAGGATTATAAATAATCTGGATTATTTGTGGAGCCCTAATGCATTCAGTGATCTGTGATAATGTCATCATGATGTTTTGACACTCACAGCTAAATCACTATAAAGATGGTCTCCAAAGTAAAGAACCCTAGATCCTCTCCAGCCTGTCAGTCTGAGGAAGTCAAACAGGTTCCCCTGAAACACAATAAGAGCCACAAACCACAGGGGATTTCATTTAGTTCATTAAGCCAGAGAGAATACAACGAGCATGGTGTTTTTTACACCATACACAGCTTAAACATAAGTCAACATTTAGCTTCCAGAGAAAGCAGACAGTAAAGGAGTACTTAAGCCGGGTGCACACTACAGTGTAAGACAAACTCCTCATGTCGGAACAACTCGTCACCGAAGATCATTACATTTGAGCAGGTCAGAGAGGCAGTTTGACCTTTGAGCCGTCTCATACATCTGGAGGTTTTCAAGCATGTATGATTTTGTCAGCAAAAAATCTGCAATGCTCTTGTAGTGTGAGATATGTAAAGACACGTTTTGAGAACGGTGAGCAGCAATAACCAGGCAGAATAGATGGAAACTACAAAACAACACAACGTCATTATGGCTTTATAATTTCAAAATTCCGCATCTAGCCCTCTTCTTTTTCGGAACAAATGAGTGCACACAGAATAAGTGCTGCAAGCTGCTCTTCCTTCTCAAGACCCATTTTTGCACAATCAGGTGAAAAACAAAGTCACGTTTGGCGTTTGTTTTCGCAAGACAGCAGGATATCGAAATCCCTCATGACCAACTCCAACTGAAGAATTGTTTAATGTGTGACCTCCCGTCTGTAGTGGACACCACTGCGTCGGTGAGACAAGAAACTACAGGAAATAATGTTGATTCATGTGAGCGGTACAGCGATCCTACGTTTTTGACAGTTGTGTAGTTTGCGCTCTGCATTACCTGTTTGTAGATCTGTCCTTTCTCCAAACTGTTTATCTTGTCCCACTGAAGGTCACCATTTGCATCCAAGCGTCTGAAAGGTCTGTGAGAGAGACAACATTGAAGGACATTCCAAGGTGAAAAGTCACAATTCAAACTCCAATACAAGAAACTGAAGCGAATTTATCATGTTTGAGTTCAAATAAGTTTTGAATCAAACTAACTTTTCTGAATGAGATGATGAGGGTGGCACCTTTAGCATAGAAACACTTACTCACTTGACACAATCAGTGAAGAAGTGAGGTTTGTCTGCCTGTACAATGACCACATCAAAGAAGTCTCTCCAGTTTTTCCCCACCATGTGTATCATTCCTTTATCCCTGCAGACAGAAAAACATAAATATAACAGAGATTGCAACAGTATTGTTTGCCTTCATCGTTGGTCAGGTGGCACTTGTGAAGGCATGGGTCTCTGACAGACACACTTACACAAAGCTGAAGGGGCTGTTGGTAATGAGGAATAGTTTCTTCCCATGACTGACCAATCGCTGCAACACAGCATAGGTCTCCTCTCCTTTCAGAATTAACGTATCTATGGAGAGAAGGAAAAAGACTTATCAGTACAAAGTGTAACGGTGAAGTCAAAGTGTGTGCAGCAATAGATTGACTTAACAACATAATAAGAAATTGATTTCTCACCCAGATCTTGCATGACCCATTTGTACATGTAGCCTTTGATGTGAACCATACCAATCGCTTCCTATGGATTAGATCAATGTTACACAGGTATACCAGTTTTCTACAATGAATCTGTGCTCTACAAATTTTCACGGTGCTCTCTCTGATCCAACACGACCATTCGCTGCAGGAAAATATGGAAAATTACAAGCTCCAAACTACAGTCACTCAGGGGGAAATGCTATAATATAAAAAAGGGGTGGGTGGGAGGTAAGAAGCTGAAAACTAGCGGGGTCTGTGTCAAACCGACATTAGGATGAATATGGTAGTGGACACCTTGTACTGTCCTGTAACCAAAAACCCTCTCACCCCAGGACCAAGAGAGAGCAGTTATTGCCCTCTGTTCCAGAATCACACTATGCGAAAACAGTCAAATGAACTAGGTCAGTATGTTTCTCAGTATGAGCTAGAGGGTGAGGAAAGAACTTTATATAGTGTGAAATGAAAAATATTGTGACTCTGATGAAGATGCCTGTGGCGTCGAAACGTTAGTCTTTGAATAAAATTACATTTGCCTAAATCCGTGTGCTCCAGTCTACTTTGGACCAAATCTCTGAAGTTTCTCCTTATCAAGGTTGCCCTACTTCTGAGAGCACCGGATAGGCGTTGGTTGAAGCGTGTCTAACCTTCCTTTAGCTAGAACAATATTGTGAGTCAGTGGGCATACTCACTGAGACATCCTTGTAGAGGTGAACTGGATCATATTCAATGTCATTGGAAATGAAGAAATCGTTAGCCACAGCCAAAAGGGTCATCTCTGGAAGGGAGAAGATGTCCATGAACTGCTTCACCTTCGGGCCCTATGTTAAAAAATATTTTAAATGCTTGACATTTATTTTGACCTGTTCAACAGGGATGCAGACAGTAAATGTTTGTGAATTTGTAAAATGAACATATACCTCTACCCCCCTTTGAACCACTTCCTAATTATGAAGCTAAATAATTGGAACCATTTGCTTTTCAGTGAAACAAGCTACCCTGAAAACAGAGCTAATCCCTAACTGAGACAAGTGCCACACCAAAATGATTTTGGTTAGGACGGTTTCGCATGGAGGATTAGAAGATGGAGAGGCATACGTCCCACTGCAGAGAAGTACTTATAAGACCCGGTGGACCAAAAACTATTTGTGCCCGAGTCAAAACATCAAAGCCTGAACTGCTCCAAATTAGCAAACAGGTCAAATTACCTATATGATTGTCAGACTCAATAGAGATTTTTTTTCAAGATTTATTGAGTGCAGCTTCTAACAAATCATAACTACGAACAAAATGGACAGAGTTCTTGTAGTCATCTTCTTTTGGGATTAGAAAAGGATTGGGATTAGTTGATTCATGACATCATAGGAACAGCTGAGATTACAAAATTCAACCACAGGATTTACATAATGGTAAAGCCATGCAAAGCCAGACACCTGACATAACTGTGGACAGCAACATATTTAATCCTCGCCTGGTTTTAGAGTTGCTGGATGAGATTATGACAGATGTGCTGAGCCCAAGATGTAAAGCAAAACTCTTTTTCATCTGCCAAACATGGAATGAATATAGTTTTAACTACAATTCAGCAATTTTTCAGAGTTAAATGTTTCACAGAAAAGAAACATTCAGAAAATATTTGAATGCAATGTGAAATAATTACTTAATACTATCAAAATACTATTATACTTAAAACCATTTTCTTACTTTTTCAAAATAGTTGCCAAAAAAATAATGTTTTGCCTAAAAGGTTGGATGTTTTTTACATTGAATGCACTGATTTACTCATATCATATTGCCCTCTCCACTCAACTCCATTTTACATGAAAGTTGACATATTCATAAAAGTTAAAAAATAATTTAAAATATTCAAAGCCACTGACATATTTTTCTGCCCAAGTCTGCCCTCGACTGACCTGATGTACCTGACATAAATTACCCAATTATATTACATATTACAATGCACAACTTTAATACCTCTATGCAACTATATTTTCAACCCAAAAAAACATCCGCCTCACCTTTCCATAGAAGCCGCTGACCTGCTGCAGAGGGACATGGTGAGTCCCCCCATAGAGCTGAAGGACCTCGTCATCTGGCACTGGGCTCAGGCCCCTAGGGACACCAGGGAGGAATTAATGCACTAGAGCGTGTGATACCCAGGAAACATTATCAAACAATATAAAATAGCCTTCAGCAGCAGCGATGGGCATTAGCAAATGGTCAAAAATCACTGTAGCATATAAGGATCAAAAGTAGCAATTTTAAATGTTGGTCATAGTTGTTGGCTAAATTGCATTTCTCCATTGCCTCGAAGCGTTACTAGTGTTTTGGGACATTTACACACAACACAGTATCAACACTCACCGATACACAGTTCCTGGCTGAATGTAATGGAACGCATCTATCTTCATCAGAAGACCCTTAAGGGTGGGTAAAAAGCAGTTTTACTTGTAATTGTCTGTAGAGGTCGTCCGATATATCGGTAGACCGATATATCGGGCCGATATTTGCAGTTTGTACCCTAAGGGAATCGGCGGCTAAGGACGCCGATATGGCAGATTTTTTTTTTCACTCCTAATGTTTTATTTTGAAAGTTGTGACCGGAAGTCGTACCTTCTTCTTCTGGCTCGCTTGACTGCTGCTCCTAGCTACTGTTTGGACCGACTAACCTGCTCTGTGCAGCTTGACTTCGGGTTTCAACACAATATTATGCTTCTTACCGCTGCCCACGACCACCCCAGTTCACGTGACCTGGAACATTTGCTACCCCCAGAGCTTTGGAAGACGTGACTCTCCGGAGCCTTTAGAAAAGGCTCTATAATGAACGGCCGCGGATTCTAAGGTTTAAGTAAAAAACTTGTCCTA
>OMLI01010411.1:9979-25330 GCA_900302605.1 Rondeletia loricata
TCCCTCTCTCTCCCCCTTTCTCTCCCTCTCTCCCCCTCTCACCGAGGTGCCTCTTGGGCAATCATGTGGTCACACTACCTGACTCCTCGCTGCTCAGAGTGCGGTTGACAAAAACAGCCCGAGGCCCGTCATGTGGAAAAGATTCAGTCGGCACACAGCATACATTCTGCCCCCCCGCCCCGCGACTCCTCACTTTCTCCCTCTAAGTGACTGAAGCACCGGGGTGTTTCCTTCTCCTGCTCACCTGTGAAGGGAAATGGCATGGCTTTCCCCTATCTGTGTGTATGTGTGTGTGTGTAAGTGGATATTTTTGTGTTTGCCCATGGTGGCCCATGGTGTGTGCATGCCGTTTTAAACAGCTGTGTGTGTGTGCTCTCACTTCCCCCCCCCTTCCCCTTTTGCACTCTGAGCCTTGCAGGCAGTTTCTCTTCGTCAGTTGAGTTGCACTCCTCATGTCATGTAACATAAAGCTGGCGGTCAGTGAGAGCTCTCACCTGTCAGTCAGCTTGGTGGTCCTGGCCTGTCGAGCTGCTCACCTGTGTTTATTGGACAAGACCTGCTCCGCGCTACCCGGGGAGAACACCTCGTCTCCCCTGCCTTTCTTTTTCTCTTTCCACCTCCTTCATGCTTTCTCTTTCACTTTGTTTTTGTCTATTTCTATCACTCCCTCTGTCTGTCTTTCTCTCTCTCTCTGTTCTCCCTCTCTCTCCCCATCTCTCTCAGCACAATATCACTTTTTAGTTTGCCTCTATACTTTATTTTTTTTAATCCACCACCTCCCTGTACAGTTTATTTATCCCGCGTTCTTCCCCACTTCTTCTCTTTCTAACTATCCTTTTGTTTCCCCTCTCCCTCCCTCTCTTGTACTGTCCGTTTTTATTTTGTATTATTTTGGGACCTCTTTGTCAATCCCTTGGTTTGAAGCCGCACTGTCTCTTTGGTGGTGGTGTTCATCTCTTCTCTGCACCTGGCTGAACACACACACACACACACACACACACACACACACACACACACACACACACACACACACACACGTGCACACTCACCGCTGCTAGACGATTGAAACTTGTGTCTCAAAGTTGCTAATGTTCACTGAAGCATTATATTGGAGATAAAGTAAATAAAATAGGGAGACATCTCTGGAATGGACTGGAATGATCTGGCAGGTAGCACACAGACACACACACACACACACACACACACACACACACACACACACACACACACACGCATGTAGCTATGCACTCAGACATTCTCTTTCTCTCTCTCTACCCAAGCACGTACACACACACACACACACATACATAAAGTGAATGGCTGAAGAGGTGTCAGTGATGTTGAGGTGTGAGTGGAGCGCAGGGTGGAGAGGTATTTTCTATGGCTCAGGAATTTCACAAGTTTAATGTTTTTTGAGGCGCTCTCTAGAAAAGTAACAGTTGGATTCAAAGGGTTTGCAGTCAGAGGGCTGCTCATACAGTAAGCCACTATTCTACTCACTATTGACACCGTGTCAGTAAATAATGCAAAAGACATTTGTATATCGCTGGTGAATTTCAGGGAAGCTGTCCCTTACCAAATACCATACACAGATATTCTAAATGTTGTCTTTAAAGAAAGGTTATTGACTATAAAGAAACGGCATTTTTCCATTACACTACTTTTCCAGTCAGATTGAATGCAGGATGCACAGCCAAAAGAGTATGCATCATTTCAACAATATTTTCCCTCTCCTCTTACCTCTGCCGTGCGACTTTCTTCTCTGATTTTCTTTCAAGCCCTTCTTTGAGTCAGTTCAATTCAAACAGACTTATTAGAAAGGCTAGTTAGCACGCTGGTTAAATGCTGGCTCTTTGTGACTACAGGTTTTAAACCAGTGTCCACTGAATGTTAGAGCACTAGTGAGGCACTAATGCCACACATCTGAAGAACCCTGCGTTCATATTTTCACCTGGTATTATGTAAAACTCCCTTGTGTTCACCGTGGTTCCATTATGCGCCGTAAAGTGGTATAGGTGACACGGTAATACATTTGCATTGTGCCCAATGATAAATACTCTACCAGGTCTTACTCACTCCGCTGCTTCCGAATGCGTTCGGACGGCGCCTCCATTGTCAAAGGCAACGGGGTCATTCAGAACTCAGTCTCCCTCCCCTCTGCCTTTTGTCGAATATTTCTGCTCATTTATTTAGTGAATAGTCGGCGGGTGAAGAAGAAAGAGAGCTTTACATTATGGAAACGGTGGAATGGGTTATAATCTCCCACATATTCATCATGGCAGACATTGGACCCTTGTGATACCGTCCTCCATTTGGCTATTGTTCCCACTCTCCCTGCACACTGTTCCCCTCAATGGGCAAAGCGGGCTTTAACCCTGTCTCTCTTTGGAATGACAATGTTTACTAGCTGTCATTCAATAAGGAGCCAGGAGCATGGCACACATCTCTCTGTCAGTAAATGCTGTGTGAATGTGCCAGAGCTAGCCACAGAAGAAAGGTATTGTTAGCCCTCTGATGATAGGGTAGAAAGGAAAGGCTAGTTTGACTCAAGTCAAGTGTTTCTATGTGTGCATGTGTGTTAACCCCTAAAACCTTGAAAAACGTCTGACTATGGAGGTGTGTCACCCGACTTCTCTCTCTCTCCCATACCTTACTGTATACAATGCATTGCGGTGAGGGATAAGCCCTTGTACAGGCCTTGAAAATTTGCCTGTCCACACAACAACAAATTGACATGGCAACGTTGGGTAATTATTGCCTGTAAGTAGGGATTAGGGCTGTGGATGTTGACAGCAAATTGGCTCTCAGAGTGTGTGTTTAACACACCTTTGTATGGATCAGACACACATGTACAAAGAGGGAAGGTGTCTTTACATAAACCCCCCCTCCTCTTCTTCTTTCACATTCCCCGTGACACGTATTTACAGTTCGCCACTGAATACGGGCTTATTTTTCTCACACTCATTTGTGTCATATTGTGAACGGATGCACAAGCAAGCTAATGAGATTTCTAAATATAACAAAAATCTCCTCCGACTCCTAGGAAGGCAAGGTGTTTGTCTTGCTTTCTTCCCTCCTTTTTCTTCACCCCCTCCAAATTGTTTTCCCCTTCAGAGTCTTGACAGCAATAGGGATTAGCGTCGTAGCTGCTAACAATCATTAGTGTGTTTTCACCATTGTGTCACGGACTGTTTTCAGCCAAACCTCCTGCATTGTCTCCTCCTTTCGTGCCGAGCGAGAAATGAAAAACAATCGCTACGACCTCCAGCGACCCCTCCTGACGCGCACTCAGCTAAATGGTTTGTAAGACGTTTAATTACCAAATGGTATAATCGTTATTCATCTCATCATTAGATGTATGATATTAAGTGAATCGCCTCCCCTGGGTCCCCATGTTTCACAGATCAATAGATTTAGATGGAGCTTGAAGGGGGTGGATTTGGGGGGGGGGGGCAGTTGAGACACTTCTGAGGCCCCTGATATGAACAGACGCATCATCATCGTCTCTGTGATGCACAGCGGTGACGTTCACTCATTTATTTATGTAATTAGCTTTTATATAGGTTTAATTATGCTCATTTCCATTTCTGCACTCAGGAATGACAGTATGTCACTTTTTCTTTTAATGGTTTTACGGCTCCTGGGTTTATTTTGGTGGTGAAAGGACACGAAACAATGGTCAAGGTTATGGCACCATTGGCTTTCACCGGCACTCTCCCGTCGCCAGAGCGCTTGCGTTTGCACTTTGGGACACTTTGTTGGTATCAAGCATTGTTTTGAAGGCATTGTGGAGATTTGTGGCGTGTGCGTGTGCGTCTCTGAGGCCCAATAGCCTGCAGCTTGATATCGCTTGTATTCCCAATGTGAATATGGCTGAGTGGCGATCGGGGATTTGCTGCAGCACAAGCCGCTATTCACTGCAGCCGGCACTACTAGCCTGAGTTAATTGTCCATTATCTACTATTATCTAAGCTCTCTCTCTCTCTCTCTCTCTCGCTCTCTCTCTCTCATGACTCTAGCCCTCGCCACCAGTTTCACTCACTCACTGAGTCATATCCTGCTGCATTTTTGCTACCTGCTCTAGTTACCTCATTCCAGTGTTGTAGCCGAGTCCTGGCAACCGGGTTCAAATAGCAATAATGATTCCCTTTGTTCCTGGGGTATCTAGAACAGGATCCCGAGCATGGAATCAGCGAAGCGCCATGTTCAGTGCATGTCTCATCATCTAACTACTTCACTGGGATGTGCTCTTCTGTGTAATGTTCCTCTTCAGAGTAAGGAGAATATTAATTATCTGGGAAACCATGCAAATGTACAGAATACATTTGAATTACAGATTTTGAAAAGTAAATCCTAATCATATTGAATAAGTGGTAGGTCAGAGATTGATGCTAAGGTGTCTCTTTCCATCTGCCCTTCGATTATCTCTCTCTGTTTTGGATAGATACATTATTTTAATCGATGTGAAACAAAGAAGAGGACCTTCTGCTTCTACTGTATGCAGTGTGATCAGGTGATAGATCTATCTGCCGAGGTGTCTGAGGAATCCTCAGAAATTTCACTTGATGGCACTGTTTTCCTTTTTGCTCCGGCTGAAGCAACAGGGTATGTTTTATGTATGCTGGGCACAATGTGAAAAGCCTGGCTGTGCCACTGGCCCCCTCTGCCCCTGGGCACCAAGAAACAGGCAGGGACACTGACAAACAATAAAAGCATACACTGTACTATCTCAGAAAATAAATAAAAATCATTACACTTCAAACGAAATGGTTGAACAGCAAGCACACACATTGGCACAGTTACTGTACAGTAGTTCATACATTTTCAGTTCATTATTTGATGTGTTTACAGAAAAAAAGAAAAGTTTCAGGGTTTTCTACTGTATCTTTTAATCATGCCTGATTAAAGATGTAATGTAAATTTTCAGTGTCATGTAAATTTCCCATAGAAAATCTCAGGAATTCTGTCACTATTCATCCGTTTAAATTAATTAAATTAGATTCCTCCTGTGCTGCCAGGCGTTGCTTTGATAATTGCATCAACAAGCTGATACATACTGTAATAAGGCCTGAAGTGTTTCTATGGCTGCAGTTCATTTCAATCGACATCTTCCTCTCCACTACCACTTAATTTATACTGGGAACTTTTCCTGCCACTAGTGTTCAGATAATACCCACCTACACACACACACACACACACACACACACATGCACATTTTAAAGAACTTGAATTCTTGGCAATTTCATAGTTTTCAGTTAGAAAGGACAAAGTATAAAGGCAGAAAAAGAAAAACTGTTGAAAGGGGGAAAACAAATTCACCCTTTGTCCATTACTCTTGCTCCTGTCTGTTGGGGAGGGGGGATTAAACTGGGTTTAAATAGGGGCTGGATAGATGGATGGATTGGATGGTGGGGGGCGGGGGTCAAGATGATATTAAGTGCTCACAAAGCAAATGGTTCAGCGTTTGGAAGTGTTGGTCTGGCGGCCCTGCCTTGTGAACGGCCTGTAAAAGGGCGATACATCAATGTGAAAAATAACCAGGGCTTGCGTTTCGGTGTCGTGCGCATCATAAATAAAGGTAGGCCGTGTATAATTGAGGCTCGTGCATGGGGGACTCGGCTGGAGATGAGAAATGGAAATCTGTGTACTGGTAAATAGATAATCACACAAAAGTAATTGAGGTTTTCAAACCCCAATCTAGTCTGCCAGCATGAGCTCGTTTGCATGTTAATCATGTCGGTGATTTCCCTCCATCACAGGGAAGTCCGTGCACACTTCCATAACCGGCTTTTAATTGCATTTAAAATGTCACAGAGGTGGAACACATGTAATTTAGCCATAACTGTGTCCAAATTAATGGGTACTACTGAGCCGCTCCGTTGGACAGGGTTGGAAAATGAGAGAGGCTGTCCATTGTTTGGGTCTTTATTTATTAGAGATGCCTCACTCTTCCAGCCTCTCCATGATGACATCCCTACCGCACCCTTTGAAGTGTGTATCGAGACTCCAAAATGAAATCCGACAAGCGTTTTGTAAAAGACTTAACACTACAGTAGATGCCAACTTCTTGCAAAATAAGGCAAATGGATGGACGTTAAAGAGGTGGATTGAGAAACATCAAACAGACCAACAAGTCAAAGTGTTGGGTTTAAAAGGGAGAAAGAGAGGGAGAAAAAGTTTATTTTCTTTCATCACCAGGTGTTCTTTGGCGTATAAATTACCGAGATGATGTTTCCATAACACATCATAGGGCACTCCAGAGAGGGGAAACCTGCAAAACAGACCTATTTAATTTTTCATAGAGGTGGACCATCAGGAGCTATAAGCCAATATTCCTCTTCCCCTTTTCCAGATGCCTTCTCCACCACCGCATCTTTCCAAAAACCCGAGCCCCTCTTGCGTTTTTTTTTTTTCAGAAAAAGAAAAAGTTCTGCCGAGACCTACATGAAAGGAAGGAACTGTTGAAATGTTAATTTTACCATCTGCTGTCGAGGCCTGCTACCTTTTGTGTGTGTGTGTGTGTGTGTGTGTGTGTGTGTTTTCTTTTTTCCCTGCCTTCTTTAATTCCCAGTAGTTCTGTTCTGTTTCATGAATGTGCTGCTATTTTGGCCGTTTGAAGTCATGGGCTCCCTGCAAGCGTGGCTTTGACTGACTGGAAAATACAATGCCACATGGTGCATGGTGGAGACTGTCCCATTAGTTTCCTGTTTAGAGCCCAGTCCCTCCCGGTAACCCTGTCTCTTATACCAGTCCCAAGGTTCCCGTTACCCTCCCATGCCCACCTCCAGTATGCAGTCAGTTAGTCTCTCTCTCTCTCTCTCTCTCTCGCTCTCTTGTGCTTGCTCTTGCTCGCTCTCCTTCCTGAGTGTGCACGTCTTCAGGGACCTATTTAATCTGTTTATCTTAATGCTGAGGATTTTAATCATTCGTTTACAAGACCCCCAACACCTTTATCTAATAAACGTTTTAGGTGTTTTTTCGTTAGTTTTTTTTGGCACACTCTACAGTCTGCTGGCTTTCCTGTAAGCTCACTAAACCCCACCAAATCCAAGAATATGTTACAAACGAAATCTGCATCTTTTTCCTTCCGTCTCTTCATCGAAAAAGTTGACAGTTTTAAACGCCGAAAAATATTGCGAAGTTTGCTGTGAAGATTTCGCCAAATGGATAGATTCCATTGTGAGATTTGATAGTTGGCAATTAGAGTGAGATCCTGTGTGCAGAGTTGCTTAGCATTTTCCTTGGCCGGGATCAGATTGTTTAGTCTGCTCTCATTGTGAGCTGTTTCTGAGCTGCAGTTGACGGTTGTTTGCAGAGCGCCGGGGGAAAATGTGAGAGGGGCCAGTGCCTTTCTCTATTTCTCTATTTTCTCCGTCCTTGGAGCTGGAATCTGATTTGTGTTCATGTTTCTCTATTCTCTCTGAGCGGTTTTTAAGTGTGGCTGCTGAAATCTAGACTCTGAATGACCTCACTGCACAGCCTGCGTTTCATTAATGACCAGCCCTGTGGTTTGGGGAGAGGAATATTTTTCATATGACACCGCCTTGCATTAGCGCGGAGCGGCAGCTGCACAACCACAAAACCATCCAATTTTGTGGCTTTGAAAGGTGTGAAAAGTTCAGCTCCCTATAGCAAGCCGTGCATTTATAATTGTACTCTGTGTGTGCGTGAGTGTGCGTCTATGTGTCAAGAAGCGGAACTACTGTAGACTTGTAAAAGAAACGTAAAAAAAAAAAACGCCACCTGCTAATGAAACATTTGTCTTTCATTCTCCTTGGCAACTTGTAAAGTAAATAGTGGAGATATATTTCAGAGTGAGACGTTTACACACTCACAGATTTGACATGCTATGCCTTAGAGAAGCCACCTAAAATAACAAGCATGAATTCAAAGTGGAATAGGTAGCCATTTTGACAGCTTGATTCGTTTGTAATGAATATCTCATTTTCAGCATTTTATACTGTTTGGACCCTCAGAGTCCCTAATACAGGCAAATCTTTTAAAGTCTTTATTTAAGCGCTACATCTGGCCAAAGAGGTATTTCTTCACAGATTGATTGATTTGCCAGGCTTTGTTGGAAGCGACGCACGCAAACCACTCAGCAATTGACTAAGAAGCATGCAACAATTCACAGACACACTTAGAAAGCCTCTGCGCCCCTCCCCTCCAAAAAAAAAACCCCAGACACTAGACTACTGTAACTCTGTTTGGTACCTTGCAGGATATTGAATATCCAAAAGGAAACCTCAGATTTGTCCCGTCCTAAAACAAAGAGCCCTTGTGCTGCCTCCCTCCTCTCTCTCTCTTTCTCTCCAGCTTTAAAACCGTACTGACACTGTCATCGTGACACAACAAATACTCCCCGCTGAATACATAAGATAGCATGTGTATGTTTTTCCAGATAATTTCTAGCCATTCATCATGGCACACTCTTATAGTCCTGGCAGCATTAAGTGTTGTGTTGTCAGCTTGAAGGCAGGAGTTGGAACAGGGAGAGATGGAGGTTAGTCACCAATGCTCAGGGAGAGTGAACAAAGGAGAAGATTACCTAATAGTCCTGCTATGTATTTGAAGTGGAGTCTGCTGTTTGTTTGGGGAGGTGCGGGGTTGGATGTGCAGGGAGATGTCTCGCAGGCAGCTGATGGGTACTTTTAAGCTGTCAGAAACATCCCCTTTGCCATCCGTCTTCCTGAATATATTGCAACAGGCTTCGACGGGGGCAAAAGGCAATAGAGATAGAAAGTTAATGATGTCTCCCAAGTTCTCAGTGTTGAAAATGCTGCCTCTAAATATAATTGGGCGCCTTTGTGTAAATTAAGAGTCACCCACGATGATTAAGGTGCCGATGCACGCTCCACACACTATTTTTGGGGCCTGGTGTTGTGAGAACTGTAATGAGAATGCTCTCCAGTTGCGTATGTTTGTAAACAACAGCCTCGCAGATTGTCACTGAGAATGAAGTTCTCTATTATGCTCACGCCAGAAATTAATTCACGGCCGCAGCGCAAACATCATCAACTTGGTGTAAACCGCTTAATTACATGCCAGAAGTGCATAAAACAAACTGTTGGGAAGAAACATGTCTCTAACGGGGATACGTGTGTGCATCTGCAAGCAATTTGTTTAATTTGTTGTATACTTTTCTTAGATTAACCTCATTAAGAGAAAACATTACTGTAAAACAATGCAGTACTGGAAAAGTACATAAGCTGTCTAAGTTATCTGCATGATAAAAGGTTGTGAGCCGTGCAACATACAGTGGCAGGTCTGACAAAATGAATACATTTACTGAGATACACTTGCTTTAAACTTCTTAAAGCCATTTTAGACAATATAACCCAAGCCACTCTTTTGATAACTTTTTTAAATGGCGTCGCTGAATTTCTGTTTTTAATTCCATAAATTGCGGTCTTCCTTTCTCCTGTGATTTTGAACAAACAATTACAACCCGTGAGTCTCTCAAATCCCCGCCAGACATTTCTGTTTTGATAAATTGTACATCTAGTCCTATTTTCAAAGTCATCAGCGATTGCTTTTTTGCCACTCAGAGCACTGAACATGCACATCTTTTAAAGGTATTGAGTAGGTCTGATAAGTGGCTCAATCCTTGTACTAAAGCATTTTTATTGAAGGTTTAATAGCGACTGTATAATGAATTATAATGTATTCCCTCCAATTGCAAATTTCCTCTAATATAGCTCTTTCTGCTGTGGCAAAATGTTTTCCATCCGAATATTATTGTGACTAGCTTTTTAAGAATACGAATCAATTGCATGATTTTAAGTAGTTACATTCATACTGTTTTGCGTAAGATTTACCCCCAGTGCCAAATGGAATGGCACTTGTATAACTGCAATAGCTAACCCATTTCAAAGTGGTCGGTGACGTTCTTCATCCAAAAGATGATTGAGTGTGTTTGTGGTACATCATGGTCAGTTCCAAGTCAACTGTATGTGTTAGCGCAAAATACAACCGTTCATCCAGACATTTCAGCCTGGTTTGAACTCATTGAAAAGCAATAGGCTTATGAATCATCTTGCTGTTCCAATTTAATGGAACATAGCTTTCAATGACAGCATGTAGCAGCACATCATCAAAGTGAAACTTCCAAAGTTCCGCTTAACTTGTTGCTGAAATAGTGTCTCGTTTTCAAGAAAATTGCAGAGCGCCAAGTCTCAAGAAGTGTATCAGGGAATGTTCCCTGAAGGAAAAATTGCCACTTGCATACTTGTCTTTGACCAAAGTGAAGCCCTTACCCACTCCAGGGGAACGTGCCGTTTAGGAAGATATAAAGGAGTAATTTTATTACCCGGTACATCTCCCCTCAGAAGCCATTTCATTTCTCCTTTCAGCCTCCACAGGAGCCTTTATTTGATCTCATATTCCAGAGTATGACTGCCTCAAACTGGCCAGCCTCCGTTTATTTTCATTTGGAAAACACATTTTCTGTTGGAGGAGTGGCAGAGGGTGGGAGTGGAGGGAAGGGGGTTTTGGTGTCGAAGGGACTGGCAAGTTTCTCTATCAAATGTTAATGTCCTCTTGCAGGGACTTTTCTCTGTGCCTGATCGTTGGAAGCCAAACTTTTCATTTCCCTCCCTCAACTTGATTGGTGTGATTTGTCGTTCTTTCAGTATAATCGAGAGAGACATCTTCTCTCAAATATGTCCGCTCCGTGGCAAACACAGCAATATAAAGCCCTCTCCTCTGCATAGAAGTTTAGCCTAACACATTTGTCTGCAATGCTATTTTTACAAATACTATTCCTGGCTGATAATGATTAAGTTTGCATACATACAACCAAATCCATACAACTGGACACCTTCTACTCAGTGCTTTGAAACTGCAGATAATCTGCAAAGTGTGCCATTTATTAGGCAGCCCACTCCAAGAGCCCAGGTGTAGCTGGCCACTTGAGATGAGGGAGACTTTGTCCTCATAAACTCTGAGCCTTTGGAGCTGGCATAGCACCCGCCTGCGGAGTCACCATTGACCCCTCCCATTGCCCTTCAATGGAACTGTAGTTCTTTGGCTATTTACTGAACCCTGAACTTCCACACTAGCCGTCTGGAGGAGCCCTAACCATTTCAGAAGTCCCGCATTTCCTGAAAATCTCTCTCTCTCTCTCTTGCTCTCTCTCTTTCTCTCTCTCTTTATCTATCTATCTATCTCTGTCTCTGCCTACGCCTATGCCTGCAACACCTACGTCTTCTCCAGCCCGTCTGAAGACAGCACCATGAAAACATCTTTGTGAAAAGTGGCGTTTCAGGCTCCGGAAGTCCTACTCTCCTGAATAGTTCCTTCTCGATGTCTTTGAGTAGCCTCAACTGGGCTCAGTTCCACACTATGAATTACCTCCAGATGTAATTCCTATCCCCCCGCCCTTCGCCCTCAAATTAGTGGCTAGTAAAAATTAGGTTTGAATTAGCAGCGGTGTGGAGAATAGCAGAGTTTGAAGTTTCCATATAATGACTTTATTATTATTTGGTGGGATGCCATTTTCCTGAATTAATTTGATTAGGGTTTTTTTGTTGTTGGTGTAATTGGTGTCTAGTTGAATGGTGTTTTAGTCATGAATGGACGGCCACTGTGTCAGCAGTAGGTCAGAAGGCTGAGGTAATCGGAGGACTCAGAAGTCCGTTTTCCAGCACCAAAGAACAGAATGCTCCACATTTCAATAACTTCTCCAAGCCTTCTCCATTATCTAATGTTTAATATTACTTGTCATCCCGCATGGAAGTATTTTTCAATGCTACTTGCAAATGCATTGACAGGATTCCTTGGACCTTAGGTAGTGGTTGTTGCATAGCATATACAGGTGTTGTGCTCTTTTGACTGCCAGTGGAGCTTGTCTTGCTGCCATTCAACTGTAGCCATGGCCCTGGGAACGATAATCTTTTTGGCAGAGCTGGAACTGTGGGATCCTCAGACACTACAGATCACTGTCATAAATGGGTTTCAGATTCATCCTTAACAGGAAATGCGAATGTGTGAAACGGCTATTGTACCTCACATTCTTCAAGCTATTCTTTCATCTTGATGACGCCTCAGTGACCAGGAACATAAAAAAAAAACACTCAGTAGCGTGTATTCTTCCCTGAGTAGGAATCTAATTTAAACTGCAGCAGCCTTTACTATATGATAATATCTACTACTGTGAAAAAAGGGAAGTTGTCTGCCATGTTCTACTCTTTCATCTAACACCAATCTGCTGTATAATAGGTAAACTGCTGTGAGCCGCACTTGCTTGTTTAAATTTACCCGGCACAACCGAGCCTTTGATTTCATCAACTCATTTACTTCAAATACGCTTTTGAAGAAAACCATTTTTTTTTTTAGGAATGAGGGGTAAGGTGTTGGAGGCAGAGGCAGTGGTGGGAAAAGAAGAGGAGGCACAGGAGGGCCAATTTAACCTGGAGTGTCTGTCGCCGGTCTACCGGCTCCTTCGTTTGAAGAGGCCCGGTCAGCTTGAACTGTCTGACTTCTGTCATTTCGATCTCTTTTTATTTTTCTGCTGTAATGTATACTTCAATTCCCACCCGCCTGCCTGTCTGTGTGTAGCAGCGGCGTCGGCAGCAGCAGCTGGAGGGGAGGTGCAGGTATCATTAAGCCTTGGAGAGGCACCAGCGGAACGCTGCTGTGCTGAGTGCTATACGTGGCTCCTTGCGGTGCGTGTTGATATTTCTGGGCCTTATGAATGTTCGGCCTGGTTTATTTTCAATAGGAACCCGAGGCCGGGGTTGGCTGGACAGTTCCCCCCCGAGCTGCTTACCCGGCCTGTTGATATTGAGTCGAGCAAACACTCTCTCAGGGATGTCCTGTTGGGCACCCAGCCAAAGTCGCAAATGGAAGTCACATGTGGAGACTCCCAGAGGAAAGCAACGAGGCCTCAATTCACACTCAGTCACCACAACTTTGTAAACAAAAATTGGTATTCGTTTTATGAAAAGCAATACTTAATGAAAAGCATGATGAAAAAAAATACCTGTCCAATTATTCGATCAAAAAACAAAACCAAAACAATATTTACTGTTGTGATTGCAGTAATCAGGCTCCTCTCTTCCTTTCTCCACTGCTCTCATTTCATGCAGTGAAATATGTATGCAAATATATTTGGATACTGTCATTATCAGCCACTTAATAGGCATTTCATTAGGGATTTTCTGAATGCATGGAGCAAGGCACGTTGCCATGGATACCCCGGTGCTTAAGTACAGTATATTAAAACGGTGCTGCCTTCCACTTATATAATCACCGGTCCGTAATGGTCTCCGCTCTCTGGCCATGAGTAACATGTTGTGTGATCAGCGTTGCCCAGGACTAAAGAGAGCCCTACCCCCTCATTATGCCTTGTTTGGCTGTCTTTTAGTAGGCAGGACTGAGTGGCTCATGAATTGTGCTTGTGGAACATTTGTGTGGCAGCTAATGAATGGTGCTGATGTGTGCTTTATTTCAATATGTGCGGTATTTTGCTCTTTGGGAATATTGGTTATCACTGTGTCGGAGTAGTTAGGAGCAGAGCAGCCGCAGCGTATTTGATAATATAGCGAACTCACTTCATTTTGTCTCACTGGCTCTTAAATGTGAGGATGAAGGAGGGAGGAGGGAAGTCAAGTGGATAACCTCCCAATGCAAAGTGAACATCTTTGATGCGCCCGGCACTTGGGCTCCAGCTAATACAGCCCTCTCAGTCATCGCACACAAAAGCCACAAGGTCTTTTTCTCCCTCCACCTTTCTCTTTCTCTTTGCCTTTTGTGCTGATTCCATTTGTATGCTTTTGAACAGGCATGCATCTTTTTTCAAAGGCACACACTAAGCAGTCTCACAATATCATTTTCTTCCATTATTGGTGTGTATTTTTTCAGGCTAATGGTGGTTAAAGGGTTGATAAGGAGTGATTCACACTGCTGAAGGCTGGGCTGCCGCTGACTGACAAACCCCATGGCAGTGCTGGTACTGTGTGGCAGCTTGGTAGTAGCGAGGTGATGGTGGCAGAAACGACGAGGGCACAGCAACGGTGTCACTCTGGTGCATAAGAGCGGGGAAATGCTGTGACACTGTCTGACGCCCCTGAGGCAAGGCGCTTCATGCTGGCTTTAATTGAAAATTAATAGTTAGTGGTAGTGTGTGTGTGTGTGTGTGTGTGTGTGTGTGTGTGTGTGTACTATGGAAATGATAACAGTGCCGGGAGACGGAAAAGGCGACATTGTTGCCATCGCCGTCGCACTGCATCACAGAGCCACCGCTCCCCCACTGCTGCTGACTCTGCCATGGTTGGTAACCAGCCGCCACCACCACCACCCCTCCCCATTGTACCTACTACCCATGTCTATCATTCTCCCCCTCTCTCCCCCCCCTCTCTCTCTTTCTCTCTCCTCTCGCTGCTCTCCTGCCACCACATGAAGACGCTGGTGGGCCTGTTTGTCTCCGTTGACCTTGGCAGCAGAAAGCTCTGGAAGAAGAGACAGAGGAAATAAACACCTGAAGGGAGGTGGCACGCAATCGTCACAGACGCAAAGAAATAGGCATAGCGTTCCCCCTAGTGAAGACAACGTTTCTAAGGTCAGGGGGCCTCTTGTTTGTCTTTTCCAGTGAGGCACTCTGAGTAGTTTATTAAAGGGGCTGAAGGAGCTTTCTAGCCTCAAGCTCTTAGCGCTGAAAGAGAAATGGGAGAAACCGCTGGCATAATGTGGATGCTTAGAGCAATTAGCGGCAGTTGTTTAATGTTATCCCTCTTTGCCTCTCTCTCTCGCTGCATTTTTTCTCTCTTGCTCACTCTTGCACTCTTGTCCTCTTGCTCTCTTTTTCTGTCTCTCTCCCTCTACCCTCCTTGTTTAGTGTTTATCTTGCCTCAGAGCTCAACACAGTTGACACTAATGAAAATGCTAAATCTTTCGGCCTGTGTTGGTCTCTTAATAATGATATCATACAGCTGAAATATGCTCCAGTGGAGCCGGGGAGATAATGCGCTATTCAGATGCCTGTTAAATCATGCCAGCGCAGCGCTCAGAGCTGTGAGTTCAAGTGGTCTTACCCCAAGTTAGGGGCTAGATCTTTTCCTAAATAAATCTGTCATGGCTGCTCTGGGTGCCTCGCTCAGAACATGAAAGTTCTTGCTCTCCCCATAACCTCATGCTGCGGCTGCCTGTGTGCATGCATGTGTGTGTGTGTGTGTTTGTGTGTGTGTGTGTCTATCTATTAGTGTATAACTGTGCATTTAATTTTGGTGTTGCATCTCTAGTCTGTTGGATATTGTTTCGACATGGTTTCTGCCAGATTTAGATAGTGTGATTGTATGTATTGTATCTAACACATCATACCCCCCCACACACACACCCCCGACCCCCGTATTA
>OMLI01010429.1:1230-17319 GCA_900302605.1 Rondeletia loricata
TATATATATATATATATATAAATATAAATTATATAAATGTTTAAACAAAAATCTAATTATACATCATGCACTGCAAAATGATTGTGGGAAATGTAAACCTGACAGACAGAAGTAAATGGACTGTAACTCTAAGACTCTTTAGTCACTTATCATCTCAAAATAATTGTCACTGGAAAAGTCAACACTTATTAACACTGGAAGATTTGTTTGTAGGGAATAAAGCACTAAATCACAAAGTGTATCGCTGCTGTCATGTGACGTAGGTGATTTTCATGCTGTAACTTCAGTTGGAGGCCATGTTCCTCTCAGGGTGAAGGGAATAACCCTTTAAATTACAGGCCATTAATGACACAGTATGACTGGAAATAACTACTGAGTAATATACAAGTTTAAAAAAAGGTGCTTTTACCAGTAATTGTATTAGATAAGTGGAACTACACACTGTTGAAAACTTAGAAAGGTGCTGGAGGTGAAGGATGAAACACACTGATTTATTTTATTAATACATACAATAACACATACCAGCACTGACTATGTACAATATTCACATAGGTATACAAACGTACTTTGTTTACCTGTATATTCCTCAGTAGTTATCAGTCATTCTAACGCTATAAAGAGTTATTACTTATAGAGTTATCTGTTCTTAGTTATTTCCAGTCATTACTATGTAATTAATGGCCTGTAATTTAAAGGGTTACAGGGAATTCTGCAGCACTTGGTCTCATGGAAGCCTTTAAATCCCACGTGATAAAACTCTGAAAGTCACGTGGTCACGTTTTTAAAGTTGAGGTCTTGGAGAAGGTGTTCAAGGTTTTCACCCAACATGGCAACATGCAGCACAAGATAAAACGCCACACAGCTGGGAAAGCTCTCGCTGCTCGGCTGAAATCAGTTTATACAATTTATGGGGAACAAACCATTGAAAACGACTTTGTGTGCCTGATTACCTGGTGATGAAGTTCTACACCTCTTTTATCTTTATTTATTCATGTGTGTTTATTGTTGTGTTGCTTGGCTTTGTCAATTTGGATTAAAGTGATAATCCTCCAGATTGTTGTTTTTCTTGTTTTGGCGACACCTTTGGTGATAAGGGATCATTGATTTGGTGTTTTGCGTGTCGGCACTGGCCCAACGTAATAATAAAGACACTCAGTGAAACCTATCAGTCAGAAAGAAAAAGAGCCACATCTCCATCGCTCCTCGTCGTTCCTTCTCATCTTGGAAAAGGCGACGCCGGTATTCGCTCTAGTTTCGGCTCGGAGACGGTTCGCTTTCCTTTTCCTCTGAGAGATTCATCTGTTTCTTTTTCCTTTGGATTTTCTGTTGATGCAGTTTGAGTTTCTCTTTTCTTTGTCTGTTCAGCCATGGTGGCTATCGCTGCTCCTGCTAACTACCCAGTTTATTACAAACAAACCAGAAACGTAAAACGCATCACTTCCTGTGCAGCAGAGGGGTTTCCCCAGGAAAGAGCTACCAGACACGGGGTGTTCAGAACAGGAAGTGGAAAAGCTTTATGAACTGGATATAGGTTCAATCACTGTTTGATGGTATCAATAAAACGAGAGCCGCAAAACGGACATTTATTTATATAAAAAAGCTGCAGATTATTACTTTTAAATATATTGTTGAAATAAAACCCCAAGATTCAGCACAACAAAGTCAGCGGCTGTATCGTTGTGGCTGGTATTTTCCCAGTGACCAGCTGGCGTGTCCACAGCACAGCAGAGCCTCGTCCCAAACGGAGAGATGACTGTAAATGGTCGTGAGAAACAGGAGCCGACTGATGGACGGAGAGAAAACACACGGGACGTCAGCGCACTTAGCTCTCTACCCCATCACACATCCATTACAGGATGACCGATGTTTACAGTGAGGGGTCTCTGTCTGCAGGCAGCCTGTGAAGACAAAACACACCTCACTGAGAGCTAAACCAAAAGGGAACAGGCAGATCCTCTAAACATCAACAAACCACCGAATGGACTGTTCTCCGGCTCAGAAATGAAGGTTCCTGCCTGTTTTATTGTCTCTCTTCTTGAATGTCGTAAGGGTCAATTCACTTCTGGCAAATCCACTTCAGAAAAGTTTCATCACGTCTCTGGTCTCTGTTCTGGGCTGTAACTGTAAAGGGAAGATATTTATGGCACGTGGTTGGTTCTGTCTGACCAAGCTGCAAAACTGGAACTCGTCGTGATTTGCCCCTAAAAGGTCGTTATGGACCCTGACCCATCTCTCACAGTAACGATCACCTTAACCTTAACCGTACAGAAACGTTATGCCTAACCACACCCCGAAATGAATGGAAAAAGGGGCATTTTTTGTGATTAATAAAAAATGTAGACTTTTGACTTTGCTGAGTTTAGAGTTTATTTATTATTTGAGAAACACAAACTGGCAAAACGGAGAGAGAAGAGGGGAAAATGGCCCAAAATTGAGAAAATGTAACCCAGAAGAGAGGAAGCGTAGGGAGGATAAAGCGTTACGTAGCAGTGGCGGTGTTTCCCAGCCCACTCAGAGAAAGATGGACGGATAGGAGTTTGGAGAGGAGAGAGTCAGTTAGTTGTGAAAGGAGGTGAAACATGACTCCGCTCCCTCCAGGAAGTGAGTCAGGAGGATTTCCTGGGTCCCCGGCAGCACCAGGAAGCCGAAGGTCACCTCTGAACACGAGAGGGCAAGACGTTATGTCACCAGACGTTAGTCAGTGACTCTCAGCTCTGACAGTCCCAGTATTCCTGTCCAGCCTTTTGATGAACGCACGTTTTTCAGTTTGTCTAATTTGGCTTTGAAAATGTTTCGTAAACCCGAGGATGGTCGAATGTTCTCAGCCCACAGAACGCCATGTCATCTTCCAACTGAAGTGAAAACATGAAAAACACCAAAATTTGAGTTTCAAGGTTTTCGCATGAAAATGGAGATATGAAGAAACAGATTAGGAGCTCACCGCAAGAAACCAGTGTTTCTCAAACTGGGTCCGGGGACCCCCGGGGGTCTTGAGGGAGTTCCAGGGGTCCACAGCAAAATGTGGAATCGTTTAATTTCACAGTTAATTCACAAGAACTCATTCCCAATTAGAGAGAATGTATAAGGATGACTATTCTCATCATAGGTTTCACTCTCACCACTGAACAGGTTCACAGCTCAATACTACATCGACACCAGCAGGAATCCTCCCATACAGGTTCCTGGGACTAAATCTTATGAAATGGGCGTCTGTGACATGAAAATGTCTGACCAGCTCGGACTTAAAGTATTCCACAAAGTTTTTTCTTACGTTTTTAAGTCGATGCCAATTCATCATCGACCATTTGGCCTTGTAATTCCCAAGTTTACTTAACAATTTTACACCTTAATTTTAATACGTCTCTTCGCAAAACACATCACAGTGTAATTTGGATTTATACGTTTACTTTCACTTGAAAGCTTCTCTGCTGCTGTGTGGAAAATCACTTCATTGCAATCTTAAATTTTTTTGTATTGATAGTTCTCTCTTTCTGGCGGAATGGGAAAAGTCCATCTGATCATAAAACTGTCATTTTCCAGAGTCACTCCCTATCTTCTGCCTGAAGATTCATCGCTTTCAGGAATGTTCTCATCCCTTCTCCCGTATCTTCCTCCTACTGGCTCTAATCTCCTCTAAAGCTGCTGTCCGGGAACGTTTCTCTGCAGCTCGTATTTCCTTAGCTACGACCTCTCTACCAGCCATGATCATTCAAGGGTCACAGGGATATTTTGTTCCGTCTACCGTCCGGTCGCTGTGACCTCTGACCCCTTGACCTCCCATACTATCAGTCGCTTGTAACGTTGGTGATCGAGGAATCGAAGATTATTCTGCTGTGGAACTCGCCGTACGTCACTCTGGAGCGTCAGCTAAAAGCCTCAAATGTGAAATGTAAAGTTATTTAATGACGTTCATATCTGTTCATATAGAAACTGCAAAGTGACGCGTTCTTTTCTTCCCTTACTGGCAGACTGCGACCTGAACGTGACCACATGTTCACGGCTGACTGATGGATGATGAACGCTGAGTTGAGGCCTTGCATGGTAAGATAATGGTAAAGCATGCTGTTCTGTGTGTTTACAGACACATCTCACAGGAATCATTCCTCTGTCACGTTCCTGCTATTACAGGAAGTGGTGGACGGAGGAGTGACGTAGTTCATGGTAAAGATGTGCGTCTGGGAGGAGGAGGGAACTTCCCGCTCCTCATCCCGCCCTGCTTTCTCCTCTCCTTGACTTCACCACCTCTCTGTAGTCAGAGTGCATGTCATGGTGATCTTTGTTTTATTTAGTCTCCATCTTTGTTGCTAGGCGCTCATTGTTGTGGTGAGAAACTCAACAGAAGGTCACTTATGCCCCTTTGGGTGTGAAAGGGGCATAAGTGACAGTTTGGTCGAAAATGAGCATGATTATATATTATTGGAAAGCTCTTGTTGAGTTCTGTCTGATGGTCTGAAGAACACATTTGTAACCATAAACCATCATAAAATAAAGGTGAAAATAGAAGAGTTAAGTCAAAACCCCTAGATTACATTTGGTCGCAAAAAGGACGTAATCGTTTTTTATGGAATATACATTTTCTGAATCTTAATCTTAATAAGTATGAATGGTTCATGTGTTATGTTTGGAATAAAAAAAGATGCCGTCATTTCAAGTTGTTTGTTTTTGCTCTGCTATGAAATGAGGAAACTTTACGGCGCTGTCGCTCTAAACCTCGATAGGTCGGATCCCACCAGCAGCCATGTGACCTGTTGAAGTGTCACTGAGCAAGGCACTGAACCTGAAAGTCCATCTGGATAACAGCGTCGATGCTAAACGCCTGAAACATAAATAAATAGAGTTCGTCTGCAGGGAAAACTTGGCTCCAACATTAAGACGGAGGATTATTATAAATATAATAAAATAACAAACTGAGCGACATGATGTGAAAAGATGTGCTGTTAAGTGAAATAACAGTTTGTTACTGTACTATGGATGTAAACTTACACTGTGTAAAGCTCCAGGAAGTTAAATAAACCTTTCCACTGTGTTTGTAAATCCAAAGGCTTTCAGAAGAACGTTTCATTTACATTTGAGGCATTTTAGCTGACGCTCTGATCCCGAGCGACAAACACTGTTTGAGTAAAACAGCTTCTTAGGTTTTATATGATCAAGATTATTATGAAGGTGCTGTTTACAACTTCCCTGTAGAAAAACATGACCATAATATATGTGATCAATACCAGTAACCACTTACTTCACCAGCTGCTGAGCGTTCTGTCCCGTACTGTGTTTTGGAACAAAAACTCCTGACGCACTGAAGACTCAAGACACACACACACACACACACACACACACACACACACACACACACACACACACACACACACACACCAGCTGGACTGACAGACCAACTGAACCTTGTTAATCTGCACATGGACACTGAAATGAGCTATTCAGGCTACCTATCAACCTAGTTAGGTTTAGCAGATCTGTCATTTGTGAATCTTTTGAAGTGTGTCTGTTTTTAAACCAGTTGGGTGTCATCGTCCACCTTTAGGGGGTTTTAGGTTTTGGATGTGATGAGCTGCAGTGTTGGAGATGTATTTTGTCTGTTGAGTCAGCAGGAATTTGATGGTCTGTTCTCTGTTCTTTTGACATAACAGATATACTCAAAGCAAAATAAGTTGGAACCTGATTGACTGAACGGGAATGAAGGGTAATGAAAATCACTTTGATTCCCAGAAGGAATGAGGAATGGGGTTATATTCAGAACATTTATTATTATCGAAACTTTTTTGTGTGACTGGAAAAAATGCTTATGTGTGAGGTATTTCAGGAAGCAGGATTACTGACTTAGCTAAGTAACATTGCTTGTAGAAATTATAAGTGGTATTCATTGGTCATTGGTTGGGGTGCCCACATCCATAAGAACATCTAAGCTTAATGTGAAAATGTATTTAATATCAAGAATAACATGTAATTCTTTTCACAGTAGAAGGTTGTTGTCAGTTGAAAACGAATTTTGTGGACACAGATTTGTTGTTTGATTTTACATGGCATCACGTTTTAAAGTCTCAGTTCTCAGTTAGTCATGGTCACAAATATTGGTTGGTCTATCCTAGACCATAGGAATATTATAAATTCTTAAACTGAGTGGTATTCCCCTTTAATCTCCCTCTGAGAGTCATGGACAGCCATTCTGCACTACTTCACAGAATAATAAATTGCACTCTGTAATTATTATTGACTGGTTAAGATTGAAAAGATCACAAACAGCTACTCTACATATGTTTACATAGTCACTCATACACATGGATGACAAACCTTGGTTCACCTTGTACATTTTTTTTTTTAAAGTAGCATGCTAATCAAAATAGCTTGGAAATGTAAAGTTAACTTAAAATGGAACAGTTACAAAGAGTGACATCAATATTAATAGCATGCAGCTAGTAATGTCTAACTGTTCAGGTGAACTATGCAGTCATAAACATAATTTTCATTCTTATCTAGTTAAATGTGCCTTGCGATATCATTTCAAGCTGCTCTGCATGATAAATCCACAGTGAGCTCAAATTGAGCCTGCACTCCACCTGGTTTACAGAGAACCTCAAAGCCATGATGATTTATGTTATTTTCATCTTTCAGCTGTCTTTGGCCTCAGAAATGGTTAATGCAGGTAAGGTCAATGCATTTTTTAAGATGATAAGGAAATGAAGTTCTTCCCATTCAATTCAGGACAATGTGGACAGGTATGCTGATGTTTCAGTGTCTCTCATATGTGGCATTTCAGTGAGGCCTCATGCTAAGGATAGGGAGACATTCATTCCGATTAAAGAACAGTTGTAAAATTTGACAATTGACCTAACCGTATAAATAAATGTATATTGTTGCACATAATTTGACTATTTCTTGATTCATTACAATTTTTTTTATTTATTCACACACAAATATTCAAATGAGTCAAATCTAATTTACAATGGTAGTATTCATAATCAGTGATATAACATCATACGAGCTGTGAAAATTACCAACTCAAGGTAACATTGGTCTTGTTATGACATACATGCATCAGTTACTTGCATGATTACCATTAAACTAATGATTATTTTAGGATTACATCACCAGCATTTTATACGAACTGCCTTATAGCCAATGGATTGGGTGTTAGACATTTGCAGTGTTTTCTTATAGATTGGCGTATTCAGAGAGTACCTTGTTTTTATGTGATTAACATGGCATGGCAATTTAGACTATGGTGATCTACGACAGGCAATAACTACTGTATGTTATTGAAATGTAAAATTCCTTTTGGCATGCACAGCAAAATCATCAGTCGTAATTTAACTCAGAGTGTAAAAATCATCAGTCCACACCCATCACTTTAGGTAGTTTTCAACAGTCGCCCCAGAGCCATATCAGCTCTATGAGTGGACAAACAACTCTCCAATCAACACTGTTAACTCCAAATAATTGTCACAGAAAAATCAACACTTATTAAGGCTGGAAAATGTGCTGTGCCTATCAAACAACACATCGTAATTAATTATAATTTACCTGATCAGCACTGCTATATTTAGTCAATGTGAGCTTTTGATCTACCTGCTCATTAATTATTAACTTTATTTATGTACAGGCCATATCCTGAGATGATTCCACCAGAGCTTGTCCTTTTCCTAACCCACCCTGATCCTGGAGATGGTGGAGTGTGTGCACCTGATCCTGACAAATACATCATGTCCAAACAAATGTGTGCAATCAATACTAGAGCAGATTTACAGTTTACAAAACCTCAGATTACATCCAAATTACAGAAGAGGCTGCATGAGAGAAGCAGTGATACCGATTACATCAGGTTTAGTCACTGTGATGCTGCTTTTCAAGTAATATGTTCCTTGAATCAGACATTAGCTGCTTGTTTCATAGATATTCCCATAGGACTTGTTTTAGTGATCATACATTTGTGTGCTGGTATCTTTAAGGTGGCCATGCCAATTTATTTGACTCATTCAGAGAGTTTTAAATTCAGCCATCATGATAGTGCATTTGAGGCAGGGCTTATGTCCTACCACCATAATATGACCCTGTGGGACAGTGAAACTAAATACAACCACCAGAGTATAGTGATCATGGAGGAGGACCATGTAGTGAGTGAATCAGCCACTTACCTTTTTGAGAGGCATCACACTGTATCAACTCTACTGATATACCACAAGGGGGCGCTTCGTATTCTCAGGAGGATCACTTGCCATTCTACTAGAAATCACCATGTCATACTGGTTGGTCATGGCAGCAAGGGCAGCAATGGGGTAGCCCAGCTATAGCGGGTTATGGGCCAGAGGAACTTGCCAGGGTTGTGTCAACCATAAAGAGTAACGGTCATCTTCACACCATTAGCCTCATCAGCTGCAACCTCGGAAATGACATCCATTTTGTGATGTGGCTCCTACAAGCACTCAAATCTTTCAATGTGGAGACTAAGCTGCACCTACACAACTCAATCCTTTCCGTTAGCCCTGATGGTGAGATAATGACTAAAAATGATGGAGTCTGGAGGTACCATGACCACAGTAGTACAGTTATTGCTGAGATCAGCAGAGGTGGTAACCTGTTGACAACAGTGGAACTTGATCGTAGAGTGTTTCCCAACTATCAAGGAAATGCTTTGTACTTTCAGACTTTGGAGTGGCCGAGCCACCCTCAAATGTTTGTCCCTGAGGAACTGCGCAAAAAGTATACATCCATTGACTGCCTAGAGGGGCTTACTTGGAGCTTGTTCTTTGAGGAGAATGAAAGAAGGCGTGCTCCTGATTACGTCCCAGAGCACCATCAAAAAAAACTGAAGGCAATTTGGCTCACAGAGCCAGGGACAAAAGCAGAAAACATGGTCTTCAAGCATATCACCAACATTCAGGATCTACTCGTGGAGATCCGGTACAATGCAAGATGTTCTGAATGACTGCATTTACAAAGTGCAGAGGACAAACCTCAGTGTCACTCTGGTGGGCAAGTTCATGAACCCCAACAATCAAGTTGAAGTTGAAAATTTCCTTTTTAGTTTCAATGACCAGAAGGATCTGTCCTCCCTCCAAGAGCTGAGACAGGGTCTCAAGGCATCCAAATTCAATGACTTCTGTCGCCAGACATTCCAGTTCCAGCGGTGCACCTACAATTGTGAAAGATGGGATCACTACTTCATGGCAGCTGTGTTTTCCGCATCCGTGCCCAACTTCAGAACCTACTCTCTCTTTCTCATGAGTGTCATAGGCTGTGAAGTAGGCCGCTCACGGGGCACTGATAGCCCCCTGTGCACAGCCTTTGTTGGATATGCCCACCCCATGGTGACTGACCACCCCTGGCCTGAACGTCCGAGAAGCGGATTCTACGGCTGTACTGTTGACAATTTTGAGATGGCAAAACAAAACGGACATGTTTGGTTGGAACATGTTGTTGCGAAGGAAAATTCCCTCTATATCAAATCTAAGCAGATGATGAATGATGTTGACCATGACCAGCAGACAGAGCTTGACATCTTTGGGAGGGTCAAGGTCATGAATAAGTATGTGTTCTCATCTTATCTTGAATTCTTTCGAGGCACACCTGAGGGAAAGAAACTCAAAAGAGGATAGAATCCCTCTTCCCAGGAGAATTAAAATTGACAATGTTGTGTTGAGGTGCTTGAATCTCTATGTAAACCTAATTTAATGTAATTGTTTTCACTGTGTATTAGTTGTATGTTAGAATTTGGTTTCAGTATTCTTCAATGCAAAAAAACTCTGACACTAGTCTGAGTATAATCACAAACTAATGTTCTATTAGGCCAACCCCGATAAGACATATTGCAATAAAGTGCAGCATAGTCTACATTCTACTGGTTCTACTTACTGGCACACATGCAAATTTCTGAAAGTGTATTGATAACTAGAAGAATGCAAATGCACTCACTGTGATAAGTGTTGGATTACATAAGAACCGGCTATAAAACATTAGCATAACTCTAACTGCAGAACAGTTGTACAACAAATTGTGACATTTTCATGTGAAATACTCAAACTACTTTATGTGCGATTACATTTTCTCTCATGATAAAAGGTTTTACATTCATGAAAAATCTGCCTACCAGGTCCGAGAATACGCATGTTTGGTTTCTCATTGTTTGAGTGAAGGAAACTAAAAACACTATCACTGTCCACAGTTCATTTCTCTAATACCAATTTAGCAAAAGGAACGAGGCAGAGACGTCGGTGGGCGTACCCAAAATTATTTCTCATAATGAAGTAATTGTTGTGCTGTCTTTATATGTTTATTACATAGTTTTTTCTTATGGTGTCACATTGGCCAGAATACAGAGAATTACAAAATATAAATACATACAAATTGCAATACCACAGGGGGTAAAACATTGCTAGTAGAAACATGATACAGGGACTCTGAAGCAAATATTAGTATACTGGATTTTTCTGTCTCACTACTGAAGTTTGTCCAGACACTTATATGCAATGTCAGATGTAAAGACATACAGAAAGCATCAAAACTACACTGATGTTGTTTTCTGATACATATTAAGTCAAATTGAGTAGATTAGTGTCTAGTAAAATAGATTAAAATACTAAGACATAGTTTAACACAGTGTACATCAATGTGTAAATTGATACTGCTAACAGTGAGGAAATACTGTAAACTGAGTATTGTAGCATTAATCTACAGTTGGGATCAATTCTGCTTTGAGCTTAAATGTAAACTGAAATTACAGCAAAAAGGAAGCAAAGCAATGATATAAAAATGTTTTATATGTACTGAAAATGAAGCTGTATTACTTTCTGAATATTCAGAATGATCTGGCCTCAACTCTGTGCTTAGAGATGATTATTGCTCTCATACTGAGGCATTAATATGCATGCAGAATAAACATGAGACAAAGCTGTAGTGAATGAGGGGAGGAGACTATGTTAGCATCCAAGAGCCTGTTGCACCAGCTGAACGTGCGTTCGAAATGTTAAGTTAGGGTGTAAAGTCGACACTAACCGTTATGTTTGACACTAAGGACTCTATTTTCATTTTGCACGTGCAAAGTGCAGTCAAAGGCACGAGTGCACAGGGCATGGCAACTGATTTTTGGTAATTTCATGGCCAGAGGTGCATGGTGCACCTTAGGCGCAGTTGGAAACGGGGTTGGATTAGGAGGAACATTATCAGTAGGTGTGGTAGGGGCTGGCGTCAGTTATGACCAATCAAATCACCTTTTTCCCTTCCCTTTAAAAGCAGTGTGCTCTGCACCATGGTGCTCTGACAATTTTGTGATGGAGATAACAGTCTGGACCGGTTCCACCACAAAAGCTTCTCCCAAGAGGAAACTGATGTCCTTGTGCAGAAACACCATGACCGAATATACAGCACCTTAAATTAAATTAGATTGGGAGGAAATAACACCATTGGTTACCATGTTGCTCTGGTTCTGGGAGAACTGTTGCCCAATGTAGGAACGGTTCAATGTATTAGGTGAAGAGCCAAACAGAAGTTGGCGGAGAACCGCAGGGACAGTTTGGCTACGGGAGGGGGGCCATCCACCAGCCAGTCCCTGACATCTATAGGGGACTCAGCCGCCTCCACAATCCCCACTCCGTGCATCATGGCACATACTGACAGTTCTGTTGGATGACAATCATTCACACCAGAGCCACATGTGTATATAGGTAGAACAAAACATTTTGTATCTTATTTTTTCCTGCTTGAGGGAATTATAGCAAAGTCAAATTGCCCAACATATCCACAAAAAGGGTTGGTAAGATTTTGAATAGGATCTGTTCATGTGCGCATTGGTTAGTAAAGCCACGGAAATAGCACATAACATGACTGTGCCTTGCGCCATGCCCTTTTGACCTGTCTGAGCAGGCGGCAAAATACCAAATGGGCACAGGCAAGAACTTCGCCAGCGCAAAGCCCCACCATCCCGTCATGAAAATAGAGCCCTAAAGCTGTGTTTTTCTTTAGTTGCACCATGGAGACTTAAGGTACATCTTAACTAGTAGAGCGTAAAAGGAAAACAAACCAAGACATTGTCACAGATAGTGATGTTTTCACCTTGTTGCCAATAGCGTGCAAGCCAAAATCTATTTCTCCTGCCCCAATTGATGGTAGCCTAAGCTAATGTTAGCTAACTTACGTGGTAGCGAGACAAAAAGAGGATAAACCTAGCTAATTCATCATCCCCAAACGTCAACAAATAGATATGCTCTCTAGTACAAAGTATGAGGATTGATTTGTAGTTTGTCTCCCATACCCACTAGAACCACAGACATACTATGTACACAACTAGATGTAACTAGTAGACAATAGTGAAATCAAGTGGTGTAACCGTTAATTTCAACAGGGTAAAAGCTATCTAGTTAGGTCTAATACAATGTCCCCTACCACTAATAAAGTGAGAAAATGTTCTTTATTTTATTGTAAGCTAGCAAAAATTTTGTTTGGTTCTTGATCAGCTCTGTGATTTAATTTGGTGTCGCTGATGTAAACCGCGCTGCATTTGTTCCTCTGGGTCCTCCAGCAAGTTTTCCCATGTATCAAATCGATGTGCCATGCCAGTGACTTTACACCTAGTGAGGGTTCGGTGATATAAGTTGTAACTTGTGTCTACGTTGGAACTATTTCAGTTGGTGCAACCATAACAAATGTAGTAAAGCGTAAACTCAGAGAATTCATACTAGCCTATGTTTGGATGAAACTGGTGCAACAGGCTGCTGGGCTGTATAGTGGCAGAAGTGTGATGGGGGAACGCAAAACTGCTAGATGTGACGTTTTGAGCTCCATGCTTTTCATTAAACCTGTTTGGTCTTGCCTAATGAAGACTCAAAACGTCACATGTATTGGATTAAAAATATTAATAAACCTTGGGAACAACTTGCAGCGTGCGGACTCTGCTTTGTTCTATGCTATGTATTCTGTCCGACACCTGGTTATAATTGTGATGTGCATGTTGTCGCTCTGTTCGGTTACATTGCTTGCTAGATGTAACAGGTTGCTGCCCCTCTCCGACATTGTGGGCTGAATGCCTGGTCTTCACAGGAGAATGCAGCTGCATTTGGAGCCCTTCTGATCGCCAAGTAGACTATGCTGTGTGGTGGCTAGCGACTGGATTAAGCCCCAGAAGTGTTTGAAGGAGATGCCCTCGCCATCAGACACACCCATCTTCCCTAGGATCTCAGTCAATCCCAGCTCTGAGCCAGTGCCCTGTGGGAACACAGAGGGGGATAACGTCATGAACTAAGCAAAAACAATTTAGGATCAAATGTGACTACGGTTTAGTTTACACTGCTGATTTCTACATCATATGGCACAAATCAGATCTTACATGCCATTTGGGGCGGCCCTGGTGGGAATCTAACCCTGAACACAGGCAGCGCTGGTTGGTGTTTTCATATAAATAAATGATTTTGATGTCCAGCATATAATCTAGCACTGGATTTGGTATTCTGTCTGCCACATGAATGCAGTGCCAGCTATTGAATGACCATTCTTGGTTGCTGAGAGATTAAAGCCAACTGAAAACATTTCTCATCATTGTGCAGGACACAAATGAAATGACACATTATGTCCCTCTGTCAGAGAGGAAACTTTGACACCTGAATAGTTTTATTTTAACTAACATTTTCCAGAGAAAGAGGCCTGACTTGTCCTGAAATCCTCCTTAGGGCCTCACACAAATGAACAGCGAGTGCCAACTTGAAGAAAGTGAGGGTTAATCAGGACTTTTACAAATAAAGCAGTTGTGTTGGAAAAATGGTCCTTTAATCTATGGACACCCATGTTGCTTGTCAGTTACATTAAAGCTCAGATGATGGATTTGTTGGCAACAGAAAACTGGATCCAGCCTTTGTATGTGTGTGTATGTGTTGTAAGTTTGAGTCTTTTTGAGTTTGTGTGTGTTGTTGTGTGTATGTAGCTTATATGTATATGCTGCTGAGTCTGTGCATGTTTCTGAGTGTCTTTGTGTGAGGTGAGTAGCTGAGATAGGCTGCCACGCCCGACTGCTGGAATCAATGGCAGGTGTGGCCAAGTCGGGAAGCGGAGGGAAACTGACAGCAGTAGCTTTACCGTGACCAGATTCGGCAGCTGGGAAGACAAAAGACCTTTGAACTCGTCAGTTTTCAGCGTTGGACCATTATCAGCTGCAGCAGCGTGGAACTGGGTGACCAGCGTGTTGATGGCATTCTCCAGGTCTGAGTACTGGGGAGCAGATGATGGGAGGAATGTTGGGATTAAGAGGGAGATAGGAGGAACACCCACATTAAAGCTGCAATATATGCAACTTTTTTATATTAAAATACCAATAAATAAATAGGATATACTATACATTATCAGTTTGTGTCTGTCTGTGACACTTTGTGTTCATGCCTAAATCCCGGTGTCCTTGTTAAATTGGCTTTGATGATATTGGTTGTTTTGAGGCATATAACATTTTTCTGTGGGTGTGTCGAATGGGCGTGGCCAGTGGTGGGCTGGGTTGTGGCTATTAAGGTGAGGCTAGTGGCCAAAGAGCAGAGAAGTCATAGCAACAAAAACAATGGAGGAAAGCAGTAAGAAAAGAAAGAACAGTGAAACTAAATGTTCAAAAACACGGTGGACATCAGCATTGCTTTTGTTATTGCAGACTGGCTGCATTCGCCGTCTGCTTCTTCAACACCTGTGGTGGCTTTACGGATGCCGGTTATCTCAGCCTCAGGCTAGATGACATGAGTGACAAGACAGTGTTGACCAACTGAGGGGGAGAATGGTGGGACTAATACACTTCCTGTCTCAAGGAGAAAAGTTGCCCATTGTAGCATGAATAATTATTTGTATCTGGGCAAGTATCAGGAAAATAAAGACAGTCAGTAAAACATAATTTGGCCTACTGCTTTGGAAGACTATATGATATGAAATATGGAGACATTTGATATAGAAGGCCAAAAGAAACATTCCAGTCATGCAGTGAAACCTGGACATTTGTTAACCATGTCTGTGTTTGATCTGAAGATGGTTTGAAGTGCATAGCTTGCGTGCCTCCATGTGTCCACCATGTAAGTTATGCTGCGTTCACATGGAATCCGGTAGACAGCGGACAGGAACAGAGCACGGGAAAACAGGCACCGACGGAACGGCAGGACGACAAACCAAACCACGCATGACGATAGGTTGCTATGGTGATGATGAATTGTTTACAACAAATTAAATAAAATATATTAAAAACAATTATTTTGTCTTTTTTTTATGTGATAGTTCTAGTGGTCATTAATTCCAACATGGACAGTGAAAGGAGAATTGCACTTGGTGTATCCCTTGTGTATGTTTTCTTTTCGTTATCGATATCCGCCATGTTTTCTCCTCGTGCGAGGTAGCTACGTAACATCCGGTTGTAAATTCCATCGCAGAGGATGACAAAAGTTGAAATATTTTAACTTTGGACCGCAGTGCCGTCTACCGTTACCGTTATTGTTTGTCTGCCTCATCCAATTTTACCTTCCTGCTCTCGTCCACTAACATGACATCCATCTATTCTATTCTATTCTATTCTATTCTATTCTATTCTATTCCAAATGACTACCGCCCTGTAGCACGCACCTCTGTGGCCATGAAGTGCTTCGAGAGGTTAGTCAAGGACCACATCTGCTCCACACTACCGAGCACCCTGGACCCACTACAGTTTGCGTACCGCCCCAACAGAGCCACAGATGACGCAATATCATGCGTCCTTCACACCGCCCTCTCCCACCTGGACAACAGGGGGGGGAACTATGTGAAGATGCTGTTCATAGACTTTAGTTCAGCATTTAATACCATAGTCCCCTCCAGGCTCGTCACCAAGCTCAAGGACCTGGGAATAAACAACTCCCTGTGCAACTGGGTCCTCAACTTTCTGACGGGCAGACCCCAGGTGGTGAGGGCAGGCAACCACACGTCGTCCACCCTCATTCTCAACACGGGGGACCCCAAGGTTGTGTCCTGAGCCCTCTCCTGTACTCCCTGTACACACATGACTGTGTGGCAATCCACGGATCCAACGCCATTATAACGTTTGCTGACGACACAGCTGTGGTCGGCCTGATCACCAGGAATGATGAGAGGGCCTACCTG
>OMLI01010464.1:1212-11638 GCA_900302605.1 Rondeletia loricata
AAGGAATTTGAATTATTCTATTCCCTCTTTCCTTCCTCCCCCATTTCTTTCTTTCTTTCTTTCTTTCTTTCTTTCTTTCTTTCTTTCTTTCTTTCTTTCTTTCTTTCTTTCTTTCTTTCTTTCTTTCTTTCTTTCTTTCTATAAACTCACTATAGAGTACCACAGACACTATACGTCCCAATTGGAATTTTGTAAAAACCATATGGTGATTTTTTGTATGGGTGTCTTTCTTTTAATTTAATTTTTCTTTGCTTGGTCACTGGTGATATAATCCAGCTCTGATTCTCCTAAATCATATATATATATATATTGTATACATATATAAAATACTTCAGCTCCTGACCCATGGAGTTAATAACGTGTCCAGCCTCTTAGGAGACTTGTGATGTTTTTTATTTTTGTTTTTTTACATTTACAGAGAAACAATTTCAACGGTGTGATATTTCCAAGGTTCATGTTTTGTTTCTACTTTTATTATTATGATTATTTTTACCTCATCCTGTGTTGATGCCCAAATCAAAGTGCTGCAAAAGCCTTTGAATGAAGAAGGGGCCTATCTGGTAAAGTGTTCTCCAGCCCGCATCCGTGACCCACTCCATGGTAACCAGTCAATCTAGATGTCAAACCACAGGACAGAGCTACAACAGTCAAACTGACAGAGAGGTCAATCCCCACGGTCTGGTCCACTGGGGAGACTGGCAGGGGGAGGAACTGAGGGGTGATATTTTGCATAGAAACTGGAAGATAGGCCCCCTAGTTGGTTTCATTCTCTGTACTTTAGCTTTAGGCGACCAGGGAGTGGCTCCAAACCCCCCTTCATGTGCTGTTATCCCTCCAAAGCCTGTGGAATTTAGTCAAAATCCAGGAGAATGAAACAATATTTCTGACACAAAGTTGCCTACACACTGCTTTGAAGACAAGATTCATTCATGAAGGTCAGAAAGAAGTATAATCACAAATGCGTAATCACTCCAGAGTTCTAAAAGTACAGGTTTATATAATTTGGTGCCAGAAGCTGAGGCCATGACCTGAAACAAGTTCTGTTACTACAATGTGCTTCAGTTTTCTACAACATAATGCAGCGTATTACTTGAGATATTTCCAACACTTGAAGTCACTCAAGTGATGCAGTCTCTGTGTGTTTGGGTGGATAGAGGGGTAATTGATATGCATTTGGTAGATAAACTTGATCAAAGGAAAATATTCACAAAGGATGTTGGAATTAGGCAGTGAAAGCAACCCTTCAGTTAAGATAGCATAGATAGTATCAGTGACTTTTTCCAGAAAATGAAGACAAAACATTTGATTAGTTAATTATGCTTTATTATAAACAGGAAGTAGAAGAGACAAACCAAACAAAGGAAGCAAAGATCATATTTTAAATGTTTAATGAATGGTAATAATGAAACAATGGAATGAGGTTAAGCCAGACTGTATTGGCATCAGTATGTGACTGAGTGCAGAGAGATAACCCTGCGATATGCAACACTGACAACGCCACCTTGGGAATTTCACCCAAAGAATTACATTTATACCCACAAGGCTAACACAGGTCCTTAAAGAATGAGCAGAGAACAGATTTCCAAGTGAAAAAAGGATTGCTGTATTTATCGATCAATAAAACAGACTGGAGGCTGGAAAAGGAAGACCAACATTAGTAATAAAATATAAGATTTATTAACAGTACTTAACCACTATTAAAGCTTAAAATGGCCATTAATATAAAAAGGGTGGACCTGGCTGACAGGGGTACTGAGCAGGAGGGGAGGGCAAGCCGACCGACGGGGAAACTAAAGGGGAACTCTCCCAGGAGTGAACTACTTTGGACCACATGTGACACACAAAGTGTGCTTACCTGTTTGGTTCTTCTCAGGCCAAGCTTGATATCTCTTCAACAAGAAAAACAAATTCAAGTCTTGTTCGGTTTGTCAAATGACTACACTATAACATCCTAACTATCTTCCTAATTGCTTTTCTAATTCCACTATCTCTGCATACTGCATTTTAATTCCTGTTAGCAATCTACCAAAACAAGTGAATCATGTCAAATCAGGACTCTTCATCAGATTGTGGCATATGGCAGGTCTAAGTGGGTACGACCCCACCCTCTTTCACTCGCTGGCCATATCTACAGGGTGGATAGTAGGGATGTGCAAGTCTATTTTTTCATGGTTGACGAGTCGGTATGTTGTATGAACGACTAATCGACTAGTCGGTGTATACATGCCAAAATTCAACATAAGCGTATTTGTCTATGGGCAAAATAACGTAAAATCTTTTTAATCGTATTTTAATAATTGTATAACTAATATTAAGCATAAAAAAACTAGCATGAACTGTGCAGTTCGACTTTATTTTGTAATAGGATTAGGCAATTTAAAAGAAAAACTAAATTTAAAAACGTTGACATCCTCACAAAGGACTGGTCGACCGTTCTGGCACATCCCTATAGTGGATAGTGGAACGGATTGTGAAAAATAGCAATAGGGTACTTGCATGTGATATCCCTGGTTACCTGAACATGGACTGGTATGAATATGAATATGCTTGGTGGTCTGGAGGTGGTGCGTACCTTCCCTAATTACATTGTGCTAGAAGTCAATTGAGCGTTAGAAGGATTCCCATTTGTCTGTCACTGTAACTCTTTCATGTGTGGCAGTGTATACTCTGTTCAAGGGCAGGGGACAGCAGGGCCTTGAACATGTGAAAAACAAACATGATGTACACTAGCTGCAGGCAGGGTGAAGGTGAAAAGGAGTGAGGAGGGGTAATTTGTGATGGAACAGAGGTAACAGTCAAGGGGGGTTGGTTTATTTACCTGGGACGAAAACATAAATCCTGGCTTGCATTGCTAATTCAATGTTCGGTGGAGGTAGAGACAAAATCAGAGATGATCTACATTAGGCGGTCATAGATGTGGCCAGAGAACTTCTGCATTAAGATGCAAGAGGGAAGAATATAATCTGAGAGAAAGTTAGGTGTAATAGATTTGACAAATGTATATAAAATAATGTTACTACTTTTAAAGGATTGCACCAGCAGTTGATTCTATCCTGCAATGTTCGATGGATTCTACCCATAACAAAGATAAGAGCATCATCATCCAGACTTTATGATTTTCGGTAAGGAATGTTTGATAAGGAAACATTAATTACTTTATTATTCTTCAAGCCTAAAATATTTACAGATCAAAACTGCAGAGATTGTATCATTTCAAAAAAAATCTTCACTTGAAATCCACATTCATCTCAAGTTGGGAATCAATTGCAGCCTGAAAGTGAGGAAAGAATATTGCATTAAAATAAACGTTTTAACTGTATGCAACTGCATCTCATCCATCACTGAATCAACTTTAGACAGACTCACCAATTCTCTTTTTGCCTCTTCTATTTTCACTTGAGCAAGAGATGGACTCTATTGTAGAAAGGGGGGAAACACCTTTTAGTAAGGCAACGTATTTAAAGTTTTCAAGCATCTCAAGTTGATTTAACTATTTCTGTCAAGCATGGGAGGTTTAATTCAAGTTATATTCGCTGACATAGCAGGCTATTAACCATTAGTTAAAATAAACTAAGAACATGAAAACTTTACTGTAGTAGCCCTTTAGGTGTACAAGAACAAAACTGTAAAGGCAATACAGTATCATCAAGTTAGTCACAAACTAAAAGCAAACATACCGGGCTTAAGTCCAAGTACGGTTCCAGTTTGTTTGTCAAGGGAATTACTTCTTGTTTCAGCGCGGTGACTTCCTGCAGAGGACACACACAGAGAAAAACAAGACCATACATTTCAAACCAGAAAGCAGCAAGTGTTACGTTTTCATTTTCCATGGTGCTCGACTGTGTTGCGTCTGTACACCTGAAGGTACCTCAGAGAGCTGCATGATAGCCTGGTGGGAGAGAGTCTTGTCCATGTTCCTGGATACAAGCTGATCCTGCAGGATTGACAGAATAGAGTAAAATAGTAATACCGAGCTCCGAACTTCAGTCAGTGGCTCTGGTCAAAATAACATTGGTAACTTGACAGGGTAATGAAATGTGACACGGGGTAAATGATATACTGAAATGTATCTGGTAAATAAGTTGCTAATGTAAACATATGCCCGAATGCTACAGCCTCTCCTTCTGCCCAACAACTTTGCTAAACGCTGCGCAGTATATCACCGCCTTTATGTAGAACTTCACAATCTGCACTTAACTGCCATTACTATGCTAATGTGCCCTGAAGACATGGTACAAAACATAAGTGAAACGAACCTCTGCCCTCTTTCTCCTGTAACTGAGCTCTTTAGACTTTGTCGTTACAAAATCCATATTGAGGAGTCTCTCCTCCGCTTTAGCGCTCTCCACTTCCTGAGCTCTGACAGTTTTGTTGATATCCCTGTAATTAAGGAAAATGAATGAACACGAGTTACATTTCAAATGTGTTGCATTGAATGATCTATTTCTGAAAATCTTAGGATTGCCTTTTTGTACAAGTGTAGACATATGGGATAGGCCAGGACTGTGTACTTGCTTTTACTGTAAATTCACTCATATCAACATGCCAATGTCATCCTCCACACCCATTTTCTTACTCTTGTAAGTTCTTTCGCAGAACCAGAGTGGCCCCGAGTCTCTTCCTGAGGGCCTTGAGCTCCCTGTCAAGTCTCCTGTCTGACTTCTCTGCTTCCAGAAGTTCACTGGTTAGGTTATTCACTGCTGGAATAAAGCTGCGCAAGACAGAACATCCGACCATCAGTGCTGGCACCGCTTTCTGTGACAGCCAATTGCTAGGAACCTTTACTGGCTGCCACCAGGGAAACTACAGTCAAGAGAACAGAAAAAGGACACCCACTTGATCGACAGACCACAACAGTGCAATGGCAATGTACCTGCCCAGTGACGTGTCTCTGATTCCCAGCACCATGGCATTGTCCACTAAAGCAGACAAGTAGTCAGCAGCGGGCTTTGACAAGCTTGCACAGGACAGGCCCACTCCTTGTAGAATAACATCCTGGAGATGAGCACCTACACGGCACAAACACAGTGGGATTCTGTGACCGCGATAGATTTAACAACACTGAGCATCCTTTTCTGGTGTGAGTAAATGGACAGTACAGTTGTAGTAGCTGTGTTTTCCTGGTCCCATTCATCTGGAAGGCAGTCCGATTACAGCTATCAACTTCTCACTTGTTTCAGGATGTTGGTCAAACTGAACTTCTGAACTGAATCTGAATGTCATTCAATTATGTGAATGGTGGGGAAAGGCTTTCAGGTGGAAAAGTGTGTACATCGTGTGTGAAGTGTGTCACTTTGAAATAGAATTTCCAATTTTTCCAAGAATAGGCTATTCATAAATGTTAAATGTATGCATATCAAATAAAACAAATACATTAAAATTTTAACTGAATTTCAAACCATAACATTAACTTCAAATTGTACTAAACAAATTCACTTTTGATCACAATTCAATTGCAGCATGAACATTTCAGTTTCAAACATTTTAAATTCAATCTCACTTCACTGATATAAACAGAGGATGGCATTAAGTATCGCATACATCGAGCTACTTCTGTTTTTATTCCTACACCACTATAAAGTTGAACTCTTGTCATGCTTACCGTCAGCCTGATACTCAGAGGCTTTCTGTTTGAGGTCATCTATAAGGAGAGCTGTGTCACTGCATCGCACTTCACTGGACTCTGCAAGCTGGTAAAGTATGTCCACTGTCCTTGTGTTCACTTCAAACTGTGGGACAGTCTGCTCTCCAAACACTGAGCTGAGCCACTTGTTCACCTGAGAGGCGACAGAGACTCGATGATAAACAAGTCGAGCAGCAACTGAACAGAAACTGAAATGTTAGTAAGAGACTGTACATTACCCTCTTAATCTTTTCACACATGGCGATGGAGAAAGGTAGGAAAACGCTAAACAACTAACGTTAACCTACTTCAAATGTTTAAGTGGTTCAGCAACCCCAACACCCAGATCACAGTTTTTGCTTTCTGGTTTCGCGCCCCACAAGTTATTCAAATAACTTCCTGATTACCAGCCAACGAGAACGTGGAACAAGTGTTTTACTTTTTTACAAAACGTTTTCCAGATAAAGAACAGGCACGAAATCGGTGATAAAGGAAAGAAAACAAACGCATGCTAGTGAATATTACCAGATAAAAAAAAGGAAAAGACAACAAAGATTGCTGATGAAGTTTATCCGGTTCACGTTTCCCTTCGGCTCACCTCTTCAAAGATTGTGAGCTTCTATCAAGATAGTTCACGTCCAACTCTAGCTAAGGAAACACTTGTCCATGGAAATAGCACTTGCGTTGTTTGCCAAACCCTGGAAGTATTATATTATCCAATACATTATTATAATATCCAATATATTAGCCAAACCCAACAATAAACAGGATATTGTGTTTCCCAGTTAGCATATCCCGGTTATTGTAAACGGGATATGGCGTTTACATGCACCAACTCATACATTTAGTCCGAATATAAACGGAATATTAATGTGCATGTGCATGTAAACGCACTCATTATTTTATTCCCAGTCAAAGATCAGAAGCGGACTAGTCTGCCTAACCAGATTTAAGCGAAGACGGAAGTAAGCAGAAGTGAAACCTCTCGCTTCGGCTGGATGCTCGTTAATATTTTCCTCTCTGCTGTCACCCAGCCGCCGCCCGCGAACTTCGAAACATCGTCGGTAATCTACGGAGAGAGCCGAGCAGAAATGGCGTCGAGAAGAGGAAACACAATGGCGACGATGGCAAAACACCGAGCACCGAAAAGTGAAGATACAACCTTTGACGACTCCACCAGAGACTCGACCAGTGTCGAAGACTTCTCTCACCAAGGAGAGGACGACGAAGACGGCGATGGACCCGTTGTCTTCATCTGCGGGAAATGCAAGTTGCCCGTCGGGGACTCTCTGTCCTGGGCCGGAAGTGAAGATGGTCAGAATCAAATCCATTTGAAACGTGAGTCTGGAGACGGAGCAGCAGTTTAGTATAGTAACGTTAGGCTTCTTTAAGTGTGTAGCGTCTCTGACATTCCCTCTGCTTATACTTTTGCATAATAGTTTACTTTTACCACAATAGTACAAACAACTAAAGGCACAACACACTCAAAACACAGTCAGTGTTTTAAGGCTGAAACCTGAAGCGTCACCATCGCTCTCATGTTGACATCTTAATTAAAAAACATTTAATATGTATGTCACTTTTTAAGAATGTATTATTTATTTGCATATGTTTGGCTTATAACATTTTTTTTGTGTTTATGTCAGGTTAACATTGGTAGTTGAGTAGCTGCTTTTAAAATGTCTGACATGTTATTGTTGTTTTGATCTTAAGGTGTCACTGACAACGTTTTGGTTGGGAAGGAAAGTCATCTGTATGAACCACGCAAAAGATCTCGCTGGTAAGAAGGTCCTGCCCAATACCCTGGAGGTGGAGGCTACTGCAGAAACACTTCATTGTATCAGTTCACAAACCTAACACAAGTTTTCCATTCATTAAATCAAACCCACTGTTTAACTTAGGCTAAGCGTTTCTCTCTGTTCTGTGCTTTTCCTCCTGCAGTCTGATTGTGGATCTTACCTGTCGAGGCTGCCACTCTTCGCTTGGCATGGTTTACGTTTCCACACCTAAGAACCTGGACTATAAAAGATTTACGTTCTGTTTCAATGTAGCAGACATTGAGAGGTACGTTTAGGCCATGGACGATGCCATTTTCTTTTTAAATAATAGGAACCCGTGGTCTTTGTCACATTTAAAAGTCAAGAAACGCTCATTGATTTGCATTCCTTCAGTGTAAAGAGCAGGTGTTGTGCCACCATGCAATACAGAGCCATCATTTTAATCTTAAGGACTTTCTCTAAGTCAAGTTTATTTATTTAGCCCTTCATCAGAAAAGCATGTCTCAAAGGACTTTTTGAAGAACAAGCCTACCTACATCTACCAAGTCAACAATCCATCACAAAACACAATGATGCAATACAGTACTATGCAACAAAATACAACACAATGAAACGAAACAAAGCACAGGACACAAAATAGCATGCTGAAGGAACATTTTGGGACTAAAACATAACTATATATGAGTACAAATTATTGACAAGATTTTTTTGGATTTTCAAAAGACTTAATTTCGGAGCTTGTTTCTTCACATACATTTATGTACACATTTCACCAGAGGAGTGTGCAGGCCCCCTGGGAGCCAAGGAGTAGGACACTTTGCCATGTTGGCTGTTGTGGGGATCAAACCTGTGGCTTCGAGACTAAAAGTAATATCAGCTTGTAATAATAATAATAGATTTAATTTAAAAGCGCCTTTCTCAGACTCAAGGACACTGCACATAAATAATCAAAAAATACAAAAAAGATAAAAATCGAAGTCAAGGTGAGATAAGTAACATAACACATGACACAAGATGACATTCAACTGTACCAAATTGCCAAGAAATGAATCTATACACAGCCTGTAGCACCCTAATATTATAAATGCCTCTCTTTCAGCTATGTGCTGGGCTCTGCAAAACAGATGGTGGCAGCAGAGGACCCAAAAGAGCAGCCAGTTACACTGGAGTGCCAAGGCATTGTTGAACAACAACTGACTGAGGTAAACTGCTCCTCACACATTTCTTTGTCCTTTTCATCTGCAGTTGTCTTGCCATGACTTGAGATGTTTTCAATTTCATCCATCCGCCAGAACCTCGGCCCCAAGGGTCACGGCACTGTGTGTGGACATGACCCGTGCCTGTCCACACTGCCCTAACCCTGACTATAATGTAGTCCAGACACAGCTGAAGTGTTAGTCCTATCACATTGCTGATGTGTGAAATGGATGAAAAGACAAGAGACCTGAGCCACGCATTGCCAGTTGCCAAATAAGTCACATTTCTTTGTGTTGCATTGTGGTGCTTACACATTCCTCCAGGACACCTCTCTCCTTGAGAATCAATGCACTGGTTGTACTGGATAGCTGATGACATCAGCTGGGTTGTGGGAGGCCCTTAGTGCCGTGGCAGACTCTTATATCAGACAATAGCTGGCCATGATCTCGTGTCTCCATGTTCAACCCCTGAATTTTTTTTTGGATTAGAATAGATATCCAAGGTTTTTTGTATTTTTGTAGGATTCAATATTACATATTCATCAAGAACCGATTAGCGAACATTTCTATTAATATTTTTATATCTATTTCAACTCTTAATTACATTCCTGTTACAGTGCATTTTACAATTTTTTTTTTTACTATATTATGAAAATCCAGAGGCTACTGGAATTTATCACAGAAATAGTAATGATTCCCCAAGTTGTTCTAATTCATCCTTTGTTTATCAAACAGTCCAACACTGTAGATTGGCCAGTAGGTGGTGATAGTGCCCATGAATGCCAGGCAGCCCTTCCACGCTCTTGCACCAGGGACAATGGATCTGATGGGGGGCATGTTGAGGAATCTTTGTTAGAGGAAAAACATGTTTTGATCATGAGGTCTGTGGGTTTATGCCTATAGCAGGATATATGTGACAGTATGGCATGTTTGTTTATCTTACTTGGCCAAAGTCTCTGACTTTGGCCAAGTAGAGCCAAAGTAGAGCAAGTAGAGCAAAGTCAGAGACTTTGCTCTACCAGAAGAAGATGTTGCTATTATCTTGGTTTTGTGTCAAGTGATCCACCGCTTTCTGAGCTATTGTCTATGTGCATCATATCACAAACAGGTTTTGCGGCTTGTAAGAAAAGAACAAAAAAACATTAATGAGCATCATTAAAAATGCTTTCATGTCCGCCCATGGAGCCTAAATGTGAGTGTGCCTGTGCCCGCAAGTTACCTAGGGATAGTCATTGTTCTGTCTGCGACTTGGATTGCTTCCATATCTAATTTTCTTTGCTGTTCTTTTGATCTGTTCCACTTATGTCCCATCGAAACAAATACGTTTGGAATTAAATTAACTCTCCTTGTCTCTCACACAGTGAAGCCCATGTCATTGCCATATTACTATAACTACGCCATGTGCCGCTCAAACAAAGGGGTGCTTTAGTTCACTGTATGATTAAATGAATGGACTTAGCCCATATTTTATTTTATTAATATGTAGGCTACAACTTAAGTCCGCCTCGTCATCGACTGTGTTTAGTCATTGTGAGAGTAGGCTATAGATTAATCGGACTAAGGTTACACACTGATTGTATTAATTTTAGGTGGTTTTATAGCCACCACTTTATCATTGCCCAGTGGCGCATCCTGATGAGATTACAAAGGCCTTTCACAGGAATTAAAATCAGTGCTTTCAATCATCACATGAGACTGTCTGTAAGCGCCTTGAGCATCACTCTGTGACGGAAAGGCGCGATATAAATCCAATCCATTATTATTATTATTATTATTATGCATAAGCCATTAGGCCTATTTATTGACGAGCTGTACTGTCATTACTCGGT